>JAVYIG010013031.1:0-49779 GCA_035222895.1 Strongylocentrotus droebachiensis | reverse complement strand
CTCGTACCATTTGTGACATGGGTATCTAAGAAGTGTTTGCAGGTGTAACTTTATAATATTGTGTGTACTTATAAATAGCCTTATAACCCCTTGATTCAATCATCAAATTATATTGACAATGTTTTATTTCCACAAACTTCTAATGCTATGCAAAGCTGTATATAAGTTCCACACACTGTACAGTTACATAGTAATTGATGTGTTTGTAAACATGTATAATGTCATTCTCTACATTTTGTATATTTATCATGATATATGAAGATAAATTTGGGTCAGAATAAATTTGTTTCACTTCTTTATACATTGTTTTGATTGATAAATGTGTTTCTTGGTGTCACAGAATACGTACACTCATGCAGCATGCTTGAATACAGTCTCGGCCAACATAGTCAAAATACAGTAGTTTATAACTAGTTTTAAAATAGAGAAAAAACAGCACAGTAAATATGGCTTTTGTCTATTTTCATCTCTGAATATATTTGTCATCTATCTTTTGTTCCAAATCATTAGCCTAAAATTGGGCATTCCAAAGCATGCCTACTTGCATCATACTTTCATATCTTCATTCTCCTATCTCATGGTCTTGCTAGCTTGTCATTCATCCCTCCATACCCGTTTCTTAACTCCCCCCTCTCTCTCTCCTTCCTTCCATCTCTCCCTCCCTCCCTCTACCCTCCCCCTCTCTCTCTCTCCTTCCCTCTCTCTCTCCTTCCCTCTCTCTCCTCCCCCCCTCTGTTTCTCTCTCTCTCATAACCAATTATCACAAAGTGCCAGTCATAACTAAAACACACCACTCTTAAGTAAAGCAAACAAACAAATACCAAATCAAAATTGCAGTTGTCTTCATATTTACTTGTTCATTCGTCATGTTAAAACAGTGTAAAAAATGTACAGAAAAAGGACGGATATCAACGTAGTATGTTAAGACTTCACGGTGGATTAAAAATAGGTGGCATGAATATTGAGCACATACTGCATGATATATAATCTTTTGATATGTGACAAACAAATGGTAACTCTATAACTGAACAAGAACATTCTTTTTCAACACAAGCATATTTCATAAAAAATGTATGTTCTCTGATAAACATGTAAGGTAACCTGCTCTTTAAAAAATGCAAAGAAATTCATGAACTCCCCAAAGAGTTTCATTTTTCTTTAAGTTCCTGTTGGTAGAACCAGGTGATGGTAATAGTTAACCAACAGACAGTGTTCAAATACCGGTATGTGTACAGACTTATTAGCTGAGGTGATATTATACAAATGATGCATGTGAATGAGTTCATTATACGATCTATCCACACTCAAGTTTGGGCTATCTATATCATACAAAGCAATCAGGCCAAGTCGATAGGTGCATAAACCTCAATAAAGAGCGGATAGATTGTTTAATGAAGACATTAAAATATGCATCATTTGTATTATACAATGAAACTCCTAGCTAGATCCTTGTTATTTAATGTAAAATATATTTATTTCAAGATTGTTTTGAGTCAATATCGCTGACAAATGAATCCCAGGTTTAATAGGCGCACACAGAGAAATAAGTGCACTTACATTACCTCCATGCACGACACTGCTTAAATACTCATGTATTCATCCACGCACCAGTATAAGTACTGGATGAACTTATTGTACGCTTTTTCATGAAAAAAAAACATTGGATATAGTCTTAGTAAAAGAATCGTACATGACCGTGTTTGACCAACATTTTATTAAGATCCAGGAGTGAGTTGTATAATACTCTCTGCCTTGGCAAAGAAGACCAAAAATGTCACCGTGAACACTGGAAAGTTAAACTATACATACTTCTTACATCCAACGAGGTAGATGTCAACATTTAAATGCATTTACAGCCCGCCACACACTGTGATCTGATTTTAAAAGAATTTTGAAAGAATTTGCAACAGCATTTGATATGAGCTTTCAAACTTTTGAGATCTTAACGATAGATAATTTGAATACAGGTAGCCATATTATATGATCAATGAAATTAACATTTCAATGGATTTCCAGCTTTCTTGGATGAGGAATAGATAAATCAGCTCAGAATGATTTGAAGCTAATTCAGCTTTTATTCTGACTAAAATTTTGTTTGTTAGTATTTTTTTTATAATTTAAAACCTATAACAGGAAGATGTTTGTTTAGATTTCCTAACTAATACAATTGCCATTTCTTCACAAATCAAAAAGCAGGACCATCGTGTAGTGTGCCATAGGCTTAAATAGATCAAGTCTGTGTTTTATTTTCTTAACCCATTGTCTACTGCATTCTCTTATTCTCACAGGCTTAATACAGGAACCATCCTGTACCTGTGGTCTATGGGTCAATGCAGAGGAATAGGACAATATATATTCTCTTGAAGACGTACCAACAGGACCCTAGGAGCTAGGTGCATAGCTTGTTTAACTATAAAAAACATATATCTATCAATTGAATTCTGTTACCTGCATTAATTCATTATAACTTATATACACAATCTTTTTTTAATACTATGTAAAATATAATACAAACATATCAATATATACATTTTTCAAAATGATGACACAAAGTAGTACTCGTAATACTATCAAATTTCCATAAAATAGTGTCAGGTCATCGTCAAACACGAATAAAGAGTATGGAAGGAAACAGACTTCACAAATTCACACTATATACAGGTATGTACATAAATTTATATATTGAAAGTTCTTAATTTCTACAGCATTTGGCAAGAGTGTCAGGAATACATTAGCAGAAACAGTAAATATTTAAAAACCACTATTAAAGCAATATATAGCACCCTTTCTGCTAAATCAATGTCCATAAATGTATGTCAATATCAAATCGACACACCATCAAAGAGGTGCTTATTCAAAGGATGGTGTTACTGATACCAGCAAACATACTCAAAGAGGTGAACGACTCCCAAGTACATAAGATGACTTATACCATGAAGCTGTTTCCATGTTAAAGGGACTTGCAGGGCTAGTTAGATTGTCCACTAAACTAGCATTATTAGAGCACCAATATAAAGATAGTGGTGTATTGTACTGCATAGAGGTGGAAGGTGTAAAGAGCGATCACAAAGTCATGTGAACATTGCCCATGATGATCGAGGCACCTTGAAAGATCATTTTGCCAGAATCCTTTATATTAGACACACCATCCCAATACTATTTTGAAGTGATTCAGGGCCCTAGCTGTTGCATAAAACTTACCATCGATGGCAACTTTGCCATCAATGACCATAGAAACCTTGATTTTGATTGGCAGTTGAGCCTAGCTGTTTACCATGGTAGTTGCCATTGATGGTAAGTTTTATGCAACAGGGCCCTGGTGTCGGAAAGCGACTGACCCCATGTCATTTGAGGTCATAGCTATGATCACTTACAATTTCCAGCACATTTTGTCCTTTGTATGATAATTCTTTCATCAGAAAGTAGTTTACCAAGACGCATACACTGGGGATATTTCATCTGTCCATACATATCCAGTGATTGCTCCTTCTTTCTTACTTCAGTTCAGATGAGTTGATTCAGCCAATCTCTCTCTATCTCTCTCTCTCTCTCTCTCTCTCTATCTCTCTCTCTCTCTCTCTCTCTCACTACCCATTTCTCTCCTAGTTTGTAGAAACAGGAGCCAGCTCTATTTGCTGACCATAGATATCTGTGATGGGCGAGGATCGCTCGTGTGTCTCGGACCATCGACTCTTCACCTTTGACCCAACTTTATCAAACCTGCAAGAATAACAAATGCACCATGTAAGATTAGACTTGTATCTTAAAATAATGAAAAATTTAAACCATGCTAAACTATCATTTGAACTGAATGAAATTCAAAACTATTTTTTTCCTGTGTTGTATTTGGTAGTGCCAATGGTTTTTACTGATAAGAACAGAAGAGTTAGATTTTTTTCCTCTTTATCTTGCAAATAAAATGAAATTCCAAGTTAACTTAAAAAGTACAAAGTCAATCCACATCTCTGATTCCCTTTTTTAAATTCATGAAAATCAGCTTTGCTAATTTGCCTACCTTGTAAGTCCTTGATATGTTTTAAAAGCCATTCTGAGAACTTTTGTTAACAATAAATCATGTTTTACTTTGATATGTCAACTATTAATTACTCAACAATTAACATTTTTGGTGGATGTGTTATGGTATAGTGGATACGTCACTGAATTGTGGATCACAGGATTTGTGATTCAAGTCCTGCTGCAGCACTATGACCTTTGGCAAGACAGTAATCTACATTTGCCACACTCGACCCAGATGAGGTAAATAGGTACCTGGCAGGCATAACTTCCTTGAATTCATTGAAATGCTATAGTGCCATAATGGCAGCCATGCTAAAGCCAGAGTAATAATTGTGGATGCCAGTAGCATCATGTCTGACAGACATGAGCGCTGTTCCAAAATCCACTATTATTATCATTTTATTTACCACACAGAATAGATTCCCCATTTTCTTTCTTCTAACAGATAACTTACTTGCTAAGCTTAAAGAGCTCTTTCTCCTCATCCTGCTTAGTGTGGAGTTCTTTAGCCTGCTCAGACTTCTTTGTTCCCCGGACCTCCATGGCATTCTTTGCATAGCTAGCGCCTCCTCCTCCTCCTCCTTTCTTCACGTTCTTATTGATGGCATCCCTGTATTCAGTGCTCTGACGATCGGCCTTAGTAGAAGTCTCAAACTGTATGTCTGAGGGGGAAGGCTTGTGACTCTTGTAGTGGGTGTCTCGGTTTTCATACCAGTCTTGGTTGTAGCCATTGGACAGGAGCTTCCCAATGCTTGCAGTACCTTTGTATGCCTCTGGTGTAGGACTATGGAATGGAACAGGGGAGAGTTTTTTGTTATAGTTTACTCTAAACACAGCTTCTTGAAATATTCTGGTAAAAGTTCCTATGAACATATTCAATGACATGTCGAAAGATATATAGACATACTGTATTACTATAGTTCAGTGTTGTGACATGAAGATCTCTAGATACAAAATGTATATTTTGAAACAGAAAAGCATCTTCAACATAACACGTAACTAAGCTTCTTTGTAACTGTACCCTCACAAAACTCTTGGTTTCCTACAATTGCATTTATATTGCAATATTGGTACTAAAATGAAATAAAACATTTGGTGCATCAATAAAGAAAATTAATCAAAAGAAATGAACGAATGCGCAATTTTCTTACATTTTAGCATGTCGACTCTTTGCAGGGCTCTTAGCATTTCTATCGGCTGGCTTTCTCCTCTTGAAGTCTTTAGAATCAGTCTTGTCTTTGGGGGGCTTTCTCAGCTTGGACTCATCGTTGGGGAACTTCATATTGAGCTTGTCATTATCACCATGGCGCTCGAATGCCGTCATCTTATCATCCAGTGAGAATGGGGGCCTCTGCCAATGGGCCTCTGCTGGTTCCCCGCCATGGTGTTCTTCATATACCATGTAGTCTGGAAGATGTGATTTATACTGCCCTTGGCTGGACAGACAGAGAGAGGAAAAATATTTTTAAAATGCAACACTGATTCACAGATCTATGCCATAATGATCGAAACACACTTAAACTGACAGTTCCATTGATATTGTCATCAACAGATTGCGATGAAGGAGGTTTATGACAGTGGAACACTATATAGTTGTAACAAATTACTTTATGCCTACTTCCAAGGTATGACTATTCTAAAAAAAAAGTAATATCTAACAATGGTTACAGCACTTCAAACTTATAATCAGGTTTCATTGCAATTATAATATGATTCATTTAGGATAACTTACTTGTTATTTTCTTCATTATTTTCAACATCTTCATAAAACCATTCTGCTCTTGGGTATTCTTTAGCCTCAGCAGCTCTGGGTGCGGGATCTCGGATCTTCAATAAATCTACAAAACAAGTGACATAAGACAATATTATAATTGAAAGAGAAATATATGAATGATAATTAATACAACAAACAAACAAGACAATAAACAAGACAATAATTTGTACATTAGAGAAAAATATGAGAGAGAGAGAGAGTGTGTGTGTGTGTGTTTGTGTGTGTGAGAGTGCATAAGTTTACTTTGTTGCTTAGTTATATATACTGCAAATGAGTTTTTGTTTAATTATGTTTATGTATAAGCAATTAATATTGAAAACGTTATTATATTTAACTCCATTGTATTTGTTTGTTTGTATTACACATTTGGAGGAATAAAAACAAATTACAAAAAAAATGTTTAAAAAATATGAGAAACATGAAAATAATGAAATACGGTAACATGAGAGAGAGATCGAGAGCTAGAAAATACTGGGATAATATTTTAAACAGTGTTCCTATACCTTTGCGTCCTCCTTTTTTACAGAGCTGGATATATTTGGTATCAGAGTCTCGAATCCATCCTCGCTTTGTACCGTCATTATCACGGTCATCTGCTTCCCACTCATTGTAGGGAATACCGCCCCCGAAGGCTGGAATCTGTGATGCAGCAGGATATTCCTTGGCTCCTTCCTCATTCTTCTTAGAAGGAGCATGGTAAAACCAATCTGAATAGAAAAAAGACATTTAAAAAAAAGTTGGTCATGATTGGTCAGACAGCTCGAAATAGCAGATTTAGAATTTAAACTTAAACAGTATTTGTCAACATTATGTATAGGATCTAGGACGGTCAGAGGAGCCAGATGTAATCTCAGCGGAACAATTACCGTCGATATCAGAGACTGAAACTTTGGGTCTATAATTATAGATATACTCAATAATTCAAGTCTTGAAGTTGAATAGGGTCTATAAATCTAAAGTAAAGAAAGTTAAAACGAAATCAAAGAAAATTTCATCTCAACAAGCACTTAATAAATTACGAAGCCCCAAACATGCCATTTTTGCGAACTAAAAAAAATAAATTATTCCGTACGTACGAGATATTATTCCGTATGTACGCAATAAATTATTTGGTACTCATTTCTGCAAAATCGTGCTTGCATCAAAAATTTGTCAATGTCATGTGACGCGTATTGACCAATCACGATGCTTAAAATACTAGAGCCATTTTATAAACCTACATATACACTCAAAGAGCCATTTCATTTCTTTTGAAAATGACATTGTTCTTGTCTGGATCTTGGACTCATTTTCTAAATACTCCGAGTCTGAAGAAGAGTGGAGGGTGGATGATTACATGTTCTTGCTCAGCTCAGATTAGACCAAAAGCTTCAGTCTCTAGCTGATATCTTGGATCTTGGATTCTTTTCCTCCTAAATACTCCGAAGAAGAGTTTTGACTGGAGGTGGTGGAGGGTGGACGATTACATTTTAGAAACAAGTTCTTTAGTAACTGCATTTTTAAATGAGAGCGGGGAGGTATTTGGTCGATGGTTGCTTGTTGTAGGTTGTTCCATGTCTTTACAGTCCTTGGCCTTGGGAAATATGAGTTGGCAAAGACGTCCGAGTTGGATATCGACACGTTTGTTCCGCTAAGATTGCATCTGGCTCCTCGATCTGACGGAATGTCAACAAATGTCAGTTTTATTAAAGAAATGACCCATATCATATCAGACGGTTATTTCTGTCTAGGGTCTAGATCTAGGCCTAACTTCTAAGTTCTAGATCAAGTCTAGATCTTTAAGATCTAAGTTAGGCCTAGGCTAAGCTCAATCAATAATTAATTGAGATAAACTTAACTAGTAGGTATGTTACAATGTGTGTGCTTTCGCCAAGAAGGTTTCTGCCATGGGGCTGTTATGCACTATTGGAGACCAATTTGGATAGCCTACGTAAATGTGATCTTTTGATGGGCTGATTAGATTTTTGTTTCATGATTTCTATTGGATGAGAAGAATGACATTGTTATCTTTCATTTCATACTAAACTTTTTATGATTTATGTTTTCGGCGGTTTGTTTTGCTGCACTGTTTCACAAGAGCCGTGTTTAGTGCCATACTGTACCCTGATCCTACCTACAGGATTTGAAAAAAAGTATCTAGACCGATTGGTTAACATGTGAATTTGCTTTTGGTGAAATTTCAGCAAAATCTAACGATTAGAAAATCTAGAATCTAGAGATCTATGTTTTTTTGGATGAGGAATGTGAAAATGTCATGCAAAAATGACGGCCCGATTAGCGTTTTTTGTGTATTTACATACATTTTGGGGTAATTTTATGTCATGAAATAGAATCTTTCGGTCACATTTGAGATCACAACTTTTGGTTTAAAAACAAAGGAAAACAAAGCAATTAAAAACATGATTTCCGGGCCTTTAAAATTGGCATAACTTTCTTATTACTGGGGCTATTATGATGAATGAGGCATCAAATAAAAGGTCTTATCAAGGTCTGTCGAATGGCATAAAGCAGGAGCTTGAATTCTGAGATTTAATTTTGTTTGTAACATCCCTATAACTAGTAGATCTAGGTCTACTGATCTAGGCCTAGATCTACATGTATAAATGACCCCAGGTCTGCACTGAGTAAGGCCTAGAATCTATAGGCCTATAGAGTCTATAGAGAAGATTAGAACCTTGTTTCAACATTATTTAGATCCCGGCCCTGTCTATAAAAAAACAAATCTTGAGCAATTGTTATCATTTAAATTTATATCAATATCATGTCTTCTTCATGGTTATTGAACTGTTGAAAACTTGAGTCTTGAGCCGAGCTGAACCCCGAGATCCGAGACATTAGGCGAGAGCTAGCTGAACTGGAACTGAATTAATTTTGACAAGAAACAAAGCTGATCGACAGAATAATTTAATAATGTGATAGTAGTAGACCCTTTACCTTGAGTTCCTCCAGGCATGATGATGTGTGATTTCCTTCTTGATATTTGAAGTTAAAAATGTCCTTGCACAGTCCAAAATTATCAACCAAAATTAGATGAGCGCAGCGTAGGGGTCTAGGCCTATGTATTTAAAATTATGTGTGTGGCCTGGGCGTACCTATACGCATCGTGCATTCGCAATGCATGCAAACCTACACGTTGTTTCCACGTCGTCATGGTTTTACTCAGCTGGTGAGATATCGATCCTACAGGATTATAGTAAACAATGTCACGTGATGAAAACATGTACACGTGACAAAAACGACACAGTCGCGACCGTAATTTCCTAAAATAATGTCTAATATTTCTGGAATAAAAGAAAATGTCTTTATTTTTTAAGTAACATTTTTTTGGATTGACTACAAATGATTCAAGGATTCGCCTTCTCCCAAATATACATTTGGCTTGACCATGTGCTCTGTGTAGTCATAATGACATGCACAATTACAAGCGCAAGCACAAGCAGCCAACTTCTTTACGGTTCTGCAATCGGGTCTAGCCCTGTGCTGTCGGGGAGCTGTCTCGCAACTTCTGGTGTCGCCGCAGCGGAAACATCTTGCTCAAGATCAAGTTCCTGTTCTTCCCGCGGCCCTTGGTATGATTTTGATCGAAAGCAGAACATGGCAGAAGACAACATGAAATGTGCCCCGGTGCCTTCAAACTCCAATGAAAATGCAATAGTTTTGTATAGTCCACCAATTTTTGAACAGTTTCACCAGTCTGAAAGGACATTTCATCTGGCCAGCAGGGATTTTTCAATCAAGCAGAACTGGGCGGATTTTGGAGTTGCTGCTGTTGTCTGGGATGCTGTAAGATATACATAATACATGTACATTTGTTTATTTGTATAGGCGCGTCCTTTATGATGTCTGAAGGCATCAGTTAATTAGTCTATACTAAGCATATTTTTCATTGATGCCTGTTTTTTATTTTCATTTTGAATATTATTATTGTTGTTGTTATTATTATCATCATCATCATCATCATTACTATTAATATTAACATTATGGCAATAACATGAAATAATAGGCAACCATTCGCTCCACGCAGTAGCGCTTCGTTGCGTAAAAACAGAAATTAGTCTTCTTTTCCCCACCTCATAGGCTCTATACACACGACATATGAATGTTTTCGAAAACCATGATGAGTGAATTATTGTAGTCTGGAAGTAGTAGATAGAAGAAGTAGTAGTATGTAGTATCTGTAGTAGAATTAGTAGTATTATAGTATATGTAATGAATAAGAATTAAAGATGTGGATTCTTTTGTTTCCAGTTCCTATAAATTCTGAATAATAATATAACTTTATTCAATTAATTTTGATCTATTTTGGCATTTGAATTTCAGGCAATAGTTCTGTGTGAACACTTGGAGAGTGAGACGAAAACAAAGCAATTATCTCTGGAAGGGAAGCAAGTCATAGAGCTTGGTGCAGGTACAGGCCTGGTAGGCATGGTAGCTTCACATTTGAAAGGTACTTTTTTTAAATCCAGATTCACATTTTTTGTTGCCATTATAAATTTAAGTTATCATCAGTAACCAACTAAGTTTGCAATATATTTAAGAGAAATGTACAGAGCGATCTATTTTTCCTGAAATGCTTAAATATATAGCAATTTCACAGCTGTTATGTTCTATTATTAAAAACCAAATGAAGATTTGACAGAATAATTGGATTAAATATTTTACACATACACATCCAATCATAAGTGTGCAGCATTTATATGTCTTCCAGAAATGGAAAAGTTATTAACCAAGTTCTATCTTGTAATATATTTTGATTAGCATGAATCACCTTTTGTTGAAATCATTGCAGATTTCTTCTTTTATTTTCTTATTCCAGGTCAACTTACCATTACAGACAGGGCATCCATTTTCAAACCTCTCAGGGATAACGTTTTGCGAAACTTCTCACCAGTGTCATCTTCAGTGCCTTCACCATCTCCATCATTCAATCCGGCTGCATCCTCTAGTTCAAACCCCAATGCTCCATCTGAAGTAAACTCAACTTTTAAACCATCACCGCCTGTACCTTTAGTGAAGGTTTTGGAATGGGGTCAGGATCTGCATAAGTTTTCTGAGCCATATGACATCATTCTTGGAGCTGACATCATCTACATCGAGGACACGTTTCAGGATTTGCTTCAGACTCTCTTAAATCTTTCGAACGAGGACACTTTGATTCTTCTTTCCTGTCGTATCAGATACGAGAGGGATAATAACTTCCTAGATATGATGAAGGAGAAGTTTCAGGTGGAACATGTCTTGCATGATAGTGAAAGGGGAATTGAAATTTACTCAGCTAAAAAACTTTGAAGCTGACTCTTGACCTACAATCAAAGTATGCACAACACATACGCAGAGGCTCTCAAGAAATCTATGTAATTTGAATTGTTTATCTTATCGGCTTTTGAAAAGTGTACACAGTACAATGAACCTTTGAATACTTTAAAGAGAAGGTCGAGTTCTGGAAAGAGCATTGTTATTATGCAAGTGTGGAAGAACACCAGATAAAAAATGTTCCCTGAAAAGCATGGCTCTTTAAAATTCAAATGCTTTCATATTCTAAATATAGCATGTAACAACATAAAAATCGGGATGGATTTTTATGCCACAAGTTTGTGTAGACCTCCCGTATACATCTTTCTGTGTACAGTGCTTGTTACGTTACCAAGACTAGGCCAAATTTCTTATCATTTTGATGATTTCAGAACCTTGCAGTACACACCAATACTAGATGATCAACCTTTTCTGATCGATTCCACACTGTTTCTTTTCACAATGCAATTGCATGACCAGAACTCGACTTTATCTTTAATACAAAAATGAGAAATTTGGCCTAGAGTTGATATATCAATAGAAAGATTTTTTTTTGGGTGCTACATAAAGTTCATTAAGTCTCTATCTAATATTGGTAGCCATCTTCTGCTCAACATATCCTCCTACAAAGTAGTTCCTGATATACCACATCCCCTTCCCCAGTGGCGGATCCAGGGGGGGCCTGGCCCCCCCCCCCCCCCCTTGAGAAAAAAATCATGTAAAATCACGTGATTTTTACCTTTTTAGGGGGTTGGGCCCCCCCCCCCTGGCGCTCAAGGGGGGGGGGGGGTGCAAATGAAAACAAATTCGAGGACCAAAAAAAAAAATTGTGCTCAATACCCCCCCCCCACTGAGCGACTTTTTAAATTTTCGGGAGCAAAAAAAAAAAATGGTCCCCCTCCCCTAAGAAATCCTGGATCCGCGCCTGCCCTTCCTCCCTTACGAAACAAACGTGTTACTATTCGCATTCGCTTCATGAAACTGAACATTGAAAGAATTTGCAGGCAATGTTTTGTCATGATCAAATCATAATATTGTAGTCTCATAAATTACAACTCAAAGTCAACAATTTGTTGACTAAATATTACAAAGGACTTATGAATTGCATATTGAATGTAAAATCGAATGTTAAGATTTGTTATTTCTACCGGTATGTCACTTATTTTGGAACTTGGACAAAAAGCAAAACAATGTATTAAATATGTACACCTGTATATGCCTATGTCTTTAAAAAAAAGGGTTGCAACTGGCTTTTGACAAGTTGTGGTAGTGGAACTATAATAGAGAGAATAATAGAAAGAAATTGAACCAAGAGAAAAGAAAGGGAGAGATGGAGGAAGAGCTTGATGAGAGAGAGAGAGAGAGGGGGGGGGGGTCGTGGTAATTAAATATGGTTATTAACACTTGAGGCTTCTGAATTATAATTTGCTTCAATACTGAAAATAATTCACTTCATGAATGTGAACATTTCACCATTGATGTCTTGCTTAAAACACAAAACATTGCTGGGAACTTTAAATAACATTTAAGGAGAGAGAGGTTGAGAGGAGAATGACTCGGAACGAGAACTCGGTTGTCACAAAGAATGCATTACATCTGTCATTTCAACTCTTGTTGTTTATTAATAATATCTTCTCAGACATTACAAAACAATTATATAAAAATATAAATCTAATTATAAAACTATACTCCAATGTTGTATAATAAAAAAATATACATTGTCACAATCTGGCTCTTCTAAAAGATGTACAATTTGTAAAACACAGAACATGTCATGTAATGAATACCGTACATAACTTTGCAGCCACAGATTTGATAATACTGAACTGTTTGGACGTGAATACAATACTGTCTGTTGAGCTCTTCCTAGATGCATAAATAAGGATTTATAAAAACAAACAATTGTTTTCAAATTTCATAACTATACACATTAAAACAACAAATGGAAATGCATTCACACCCATTGTGAAGGTAATTTCCCCAAAATGCACTGAATGAACTGTCCAGATTGGATGTTCTATGAGCTATAACAGTATTGTGATCTTATCCCGAAACATATATGATTGAAACACAATGCACAAAATACTTTTGACCTGCAACAAGTCTTTGGGCCTTCCACATTAGTCCATATCTGGTTTATCTATAATTTTAATTATTTCTGATGTAGTCATTATTTTGTGTAATATCATATTCTTCTTTGCCGTTTACGTGTAATTCAATATTTTGTAACATGTTTATTTGGTATCTCTCACTTTTCCTTTTTTCTTTTTATTGTGCTTAGAAACATTAGTATTAAGCGCTTTATAAATATAATGTATTATTTTTATTATTCCAGACCAACCCCCACCTTTGGGATGCTGCATAGGCTATTTACTCAATTTGGATCAAGGGCAAACAATTTAATCCTAAGTGCTCTCCATGATACAGGCCTGGAGGTTGATAGCGACAATGCACTTCTGTTTTGCAGTCCAAGTCCACTACCAATCTTAAAGTATACACATCACCTAAATATATCATTTGTGTACAGCTAGAATGTATAACATCAAACTAAACAATTACTTTATTCAGAATTCTAAGGACAAGCGGATTTGGAATCCAAGTCTGACTTGGGATCAGTGCAGGCGCTATTGCAAGTAGTATACTCACAAGTTGCTTTACCGGTATGTTAATCAGGAGTGTATTTAAACTTGCAGTATCTCTTCTTAGAAGTACTATTTGAAACTCACATTTTGAATACAGTAGAGCCACATGGACAATTTGAAAATTCTACTAATTAAGCTATTACTGACATCTATTGCACTAAACCTATCTTCAAATACATTTGATTTTTTTTTCTTCATTCCTTTTCTATTCAATGCATTTGGTGAACTTTATCTTGATCACACTATATTAACAAATCACTAGACATAAATACAATTCGAATCTCAATTTCTGGTTTTGACGTTATATAAAGATGTGCCAGTTGTATATATACCCAAAGTGATTGATAATACATATTTTGATTTTTAAAAATATATAGAAATAGATACATTTATATGAATACATAGTCATGTAAATGATCAATATTAAATAAATTTCAAGGTGGTATAAAAACACTAGAAAAATGAACAACTGCATTTGTTCTGAGATAATATCAATACGGGAGACAAATAATTCATGTTTTTGAATACTTTTTTATAAAAGTAATAATGATAATAATAATTAAAATAATAATAATAATATTAATAATAATAATAATAATACAGCTACTAATGATACTAATTCTACTACTATTACTACTTCTACTAATGATAATATTAATACTGATATAACTACTACTACTATTACTACTACTACTACTACTAATGATAATAATACGACTACTAATAATAATGATAATATTAATACTGCAATCATATTATCATCCCAACTTCAGCACGGCTACTATGATAAGGCACATAAGCATTCAAGTGGAAGTAGATTCTTGATTCTTGTTCGAGGAGAAACATCTCTACTTCTCATTAAAAGTTTGTCTTCACACATCAGCACAGAATTCATATAGTTCTTGCACACTCCCCATAAACTACTGGATTTTTTACAAGGTCATAATGCTTTTCTGTTAATATTGTATGATAAAGAACATACATGTACAGTAGATATAATTTCAGATCAAAACTAGTTATTTAATTCAATCTTGATCTATAGTCTCAAATGATTCTTTTTATAAATCTAGTCTAGATCTATAGCACTAAAAACCAGTTGATATAGAAATTATATGTGACCCAGTATAAAAAATATTAAAAAAAGCTGCCAGATATGATTGTTTTTAGTTCAGGTCAGATTCTCAAAGAGGATATTCTCAGCTTTAGAATTATATTTAACTCATCATGATTAAATATTCCTATCCCATTAAAAAAGGAGAAGAATGTCCAGTCTTCAAGAAAGTTAGTTTTGAGAAAAGGACTCTGACTCACAAGTAAGTGTGCAAAGTGACAAAAGAGAAGGATTAGACCTCAATGGAAATTACAAATAGTAGACAAAATATAAGTCATAAGTATAAATAGTATTTAATTTTGCCAAGGTACACTAGTGCAAAGCCTTGTATACACGATTGTCACATCACCAAACAAATATTCAAACCATTTAACTTTGACAAACAGTTTAATAAGAGCATATTACAAAAACGAATTGGCACGTTTGTACAACATAGCAGCTTCTTGGAAGGATTTATGAACATGATTCCTTGTCTTCACATGCTGTACTACCTTGAATTAGCATGTACCTGTGCAGCCAACTTGAGTATTGTCGACCCTGCGCTGGAAGACCTTCGTGATATTAGTTTACTTCCGTACCCTTCCAATTCCTTGATTTCATTGGCACGCTTGTACAGCACAGCTGCTTCTTGGAAGTCACCCTGCTCGTATCGTAGCACGGCGAGGTTGCGGAGTGTTTCGGCGACACGCGGATGCGTTGGACCGAAATGTTCTTCGTATATCTTGAGAGCTCCTTCATAGAGGGGTGATGCCTCATCATGGTTACCCTGTATAAGGATCATATCATAAGATTGATTTACAAATTTGTATCGCAGATGCTGTTTTAAAGCCCCACTGCACTACGAATAGCTACTTGCGCCCTCTATATAGCAAACAATGCCTAATGGGTGCCTGTTGGTCCCCCATGATCCACTTTTTCTCATATTAATTGGGAGCTGATTTGATGAAATAACCACCTGTCAGTGACCTTGCAGGGAGGTCTAATCCCCCTGGCCAAACTAGTGAAGACGGGCTTTAAATCTAGTAACGTTATACCTATTATCTGCTGAGATCCAGAAAGGCATTAACTCTCATGTTTTTTAAGATAGAGCTAACAACCTGATGACTCTCAACACATAATCTATCACACAGTGTCTTTGTAAACAAAGGACATTCAGTCCAGAACATTATGTTTTTATACTATACATAATAAGCCTATAACCTCACAAAAATGTGTTTATATATCACAAGATATGCACCAATTTGGGACATTTTCTACTTTTGTTCACGAAAAGTGGACATATTTACAAGAAATCCAATCCTTGTAGAAATCTATGTCCATGCTTTAAAGTTCATGTGGTAATAAAACAAAATAAAAACTCAATAATTAACAAGAAATGCATTATAAATAATCACCAAAAAGGAACAGCCGACATGTAATTCATTTGTAATTTCAATGATAAAAATGAAGCACAATAAAGCACATCAAATTCATGAGCTATTCGACTAATTGACTGGTGATCAGTTTTAAGTCTTACCTGTTGACATCGTAGTACTGCAAGATTGACCAGAGCTGTAGCCAGACTTGGATGATTTCCTCCTAGTTTTCTTTGTTTTGATTCGACTTCTTGAAGGTAGAGTGGTTCAGCCTTGTCATAATGACCCTTCAACAAAATGAGGAGAAATATTGGGCTTACAACATAAATCGTAGAGCGCTTAGATACATCAAAGATATACCAAGAACTATAAAAATACAGAATCTATATAGCACCATGGAAGTCATGCTTTATAGGAAGCCACCATTATTATAAATGATTTATTACTGTTATGATGAACAATTGAGAAATGTTACTCATTTCCTCCAAAATGTTACACCTAAGCTTCATTTTATATGCCAAAGTAAACCACCGTGGCAAAAATAAGAGTAGAGTGGTTCTCATCTCTGTATCTTACATGTGTATCACACGGATAAGTGAGTACGCGTTGGACCTTTCTTGCACATAGCTGCTTTTTTCCATCCCCACTTACCATTAACTTACAACAACAAAAGTGCCAAGGTTTACTGCATCACATATGAATGAACCTACAATTTTTGTCAGGAATTGGGGGGGGGGGGGGGGTATAAACTGTTCTCAAGGAAAAATCAAATGTAATATCACTCTTTTCATCTCCACTTGCCATTTGCCATTGCCTTCCAATATAAAACTAGATGGAACTTCGACTGCGCGCAGTCGAAAATGATGCCTCCGTCATAGAGCAAGTTTACAAACCAAATCAGAAGAAATTTTTCAAATTCAAGTTCAATTGTAATCCATTAACAGGTTCTCAGAATATCGTGATTACAAGCGATTTCTCATATACATATATGACCCTTTGACCTCATGACCCTAAAATCTACTCAGTTCATTGGCTCTGCAAGATATAGTAATCCATCTGTCAGTTCTATTTTTGCATACATAATGAGCCCATGACATTTGACCTTTGACCTCATGACCCAAGAATCTACTCGGTTCATTGGCTCTGCAAGTAAAATACATGACCTAAGTTTGGCAGGAATCCATCAATCGGTTCTTGAGATAACGTGATCACGAGCTGTTTTGGCATACATAATGAGCCCTGTGACCTTTGACCTTTGACCTTGTGACCCCAAAATCTAATCAGTTCATCGGCTCTGCAAGTATCATACATGACCTAAGTTTGGCAGGAATCCATCAATCGGTTCTTCAGATAACGCGATCACGAGCTGTTTTTGCATACATAATGAGCCATGTGACCTTTGACCTTTGACCTTGTGACCTCAAAATCTAATCAGTTCATCGGCTCTGCAAGTATCATACATGACCTAAGTTTGGCAGGAATCCATCAATCGGTTCTTGAGATAACGCGATCACGAGCTGTTTTTGCATACATAATGAGCCCTGTGACCTTTGACCTTTGACCTCGTGACCCCCAAATCTAATCAGTTCATTGGCTCTGCAAGATACATACATGACCAAAGTTTGGTAGGAATCCATTAATCGGTTCTTCAGATAACGCGATCACGAGAACGGGACGTACGGACGGACAGACGTACGTACGGACGTACGTACGGACGTACGGACGGACGGACAACCAGAAAACATAATGCCTCCGGCTACTTCGTAACGGAGGCATAAAAAGACCTGCGATGAATTACTGCATCATATGAAACTGGTATGAACTGCACTGTCTTCTAAGGAGAAAGGTAAGCTAATATCACACCTGTTTCCTGTACAAGACAGCCAAACTGCGGGCAGTAGCGAGCACTAAGGGATGATCCTGCGGCATGTTTGAGCTTCTAATGGCAAGCGCCCTCTCGTAGAGTTCTTGTGCCTGGTTGGTCTCGTCTCTATCATTGTGAAGGGTGGCTAGACTGTGAAGACTCTGGGCCACGTCAACATGGTGAGGACCAAGAACAGACTCAAGCATGTCTAGGGCACGCTGGAAATAGCTCTCTGCAGAGCTAGGTAGGGGTAAAAACAACATTGCAAAAGGTTTAATAGGAATAACAAGTTGTAACAACAACTTGGAAGGAGGTGGTGGGGGGAGGAGACATGATGGCTCCCCCCCCCCCCCCAAAAAAAAAAAAAAAATCTTGACCGCAGAGAAACCAATCGCCATAAAATCCTGCTCACAAACAAAATATGTCATCCTAACCATTTTGTTGAATATTTGTATTTTCGCCAATTAAATTCAGAAATATTCACGTACAATGAAACCTAGCAGTTTAGACAGAGAGAGCATGGTATGACTGGCAGAGAAATAAATGAGCTAACTTACCGATAGTCCTTCTGTAGATAATAGAGCATTCCTAGTTCATTGAGGGTGCGTGCCAGGTCTGCCGACTCGGCCCCTTGGGTCAGCTGCTCCATTTGAAGTGTGCGACGTCGTAGGGCAGATAGTGCCCTCGCTTGGTGTGCAGATAGCTGAGTTTGAGCCTGCTTGCGAATAACATGAGCCCTCTTCTGGAGGGGATCTGCCGCGTTATTTCTGATGGAGAAATACAAGGGCATATACTTTGTTGAGATCGGGTACAATTGGATGAAAGTATCCTTGCTTAATTATAAACTATTTAATGTTGTGTTATACCTATCACATGATTCATTGTTTCCATCTGTTTCCAAAACAGTGTAGGGATTAACACCAAAGCCCTTTGGTAAGTCATTAATCCTCATTACCAGGTCCCTCGGAGAGGACCTAAAGCCGTCGGCTGTCTGGTTGCTTACTTACAAGCATTTATGCTTTCTTAGCAGTCAGGTAAAATAACCACCACCACCATTCACTTCACTGTGCCTTAACTCCAGCAGCCATTATCAGCACACGGTGCAATTCAGGGATTTGTTCTCCAAGGAATACATTCAACACCTTGGTTGACATAGACACGAAACAATGGATAAAATGTTTTGTAATTCTCACCCTCTATACCATCTTGCTTCCTACACCTGTATGGCATTTTGAAGTAATATTCAACAAAACTATAGGCTTATACCAACCTTACCGTTTAGTATGCATCATCATTGGAAGGGATGATGCACCATGGTGACTTTGAAAGACACTTCTGGTCAAGAAAGGTAAAATAATCCATCTGGATCAAAAAGGTTTATCCTAGGGACTTTGGCTGTTCACCGTCGCCTATATCTTTGCTCCGATCTGATCTTGAGACAGCAGACAGTAAGAAACTGGTCACATAGTCACATGGCTTGGGAAAGTCTACATGAACTGAAAAAAGTTTGCCTACTTCAACATTTTAAGATTGGTAGAAGTCAAGACTACAGACAGTGTTTACCCCAAACAAGGAAACTTTTGATTTTTTTCAAAAGTAAAAAAAAAAGCATTTAAAATGTACAACATTATCAATCCCAGTCATTGCCTATTGCCGATTAACTTGATAATAAACATGTGAATTCCTACATAATGACACAAAATCAATATGACTCACTTGTTCTGTTTGCGGTAAATGACGACCAGTGAATCCAGGACCTTGGCCACATCCACATGGCTGTTCCCGAGAGCACTCTCACTGATCATGAGAGCTTGTTGGTAGTACGCCTCCGCTGAACCAAACTTGCCCCCCTGTCCGTGTATGGCACCCAGCAGGTGGAAGCACTGTGCCACACTCACATGGTCTGGATCAATAGACTCGCGTATCTCAAGGGCTCGCTGCACTGACCAGATAGCCTGCATGAGGGGAAAGAAAGGAACTGATAGATAAGAGGGGCTATTGATCAGTACTGGGGGGGGGGGTGTTTCACAAAGATCCTAAGTAGAACTTAACTCTAAGTTGGACTTAACAGTTATGGAAAGCCGTTAGCATATTTGAAAATATTTGTTAAAAGTTGCTTTAAAAGGCATCAACTGTTGATTGAAATCATTCATATTTTCTATTATATAGGAGATTTCATGTTCTTGAAGTGGAATTTATTTTAAGGCTATAAATGGCTCTCCATAATGTCCAACTTCGACTTAAGTTTGACTTAGGATCGTTGTGAAACATCCCCCTGATCTTTTGAAATAATACAAGTGCCCAGGTGAAACGTAGACTAGGGCTATGGGTGTTTTTGACTCTGGAAATGAAATGTAGACTCGGGCTATGGGTGTTTTTGACTCTGGAATAAATGAAACGTAAACTAGGGCTATGGGTGTTTTTGACTCTGGAATAAATGAAATGTAGACTAGGACTATGGGTGTTTTTGACTCTGGAAATGAAATGTAGACTCGGGCTATGTGTGTTTTTGACTCTGGAATAAATGAAATGTAGACTCGGGCTATGTGTGTTTTTGACTCTGGAATAAATGAAACGTAAACTAGGGCTATGGGTGTTTTTGACTCTGGAATAAATGAAACGTAGACTAGGGCTATGGGTGTTTTTGACTCTGGAATAAATGAAATGTAGACTCGGGCTATGGGTGTTTTTGACTCTGGAATAAATGAAACGTAAACTAGGGCTATGGGTGTTTTTGACTCTGGAAATGAAATGTAGACTCGGGCTATGTGTGTTTTTGACTCTGGAATAAATGAAATGTAGACTCGGGCTATGTGTGTTTTTGACTCTGGAATAAATGAAACGTAAACTAGGGCTATGGGTGTTTTTGACTCTGGAATAAATGAAACGTAGACTAGGGCTATGGGTGTTTTTGACTCTGGAATAAATGAAATGTAGACTCGGGCTATGGGTGTTTTTGACTCTGGAATAAATGAAACGTAGACTAGGGCTATGGGTGTTTTTGACTCTGGAATAAATGAAACGTAGACTAGGGCTATGGGTGTTTTTGACTCTGGAAATGAAATGTAGACTCGGGCTATGGGTGTTTTTGACTCTGGAATAAATGAAATGTAGACTCGGGCTATGTGTGTTTTTGACTCTGGAATAAATGAAATGTAGACTCGGGCTATGGGTGTTTTTGACTCTGGAATAAATGAAATGTAGACTCGGGCTATGTGTGTTTTTGACTCTGGAATAAATGAAATGTAGACTCGGGCTATGTGTGTTTTTGACTCTGGAATAAATGAAATGTAGACTCGGGCTATGTGTGTTTTTGACTCTGGAATAAATGAAACGTAGACTAGGGCTATGGGTGTTTTTGACTCTGGAATAAATGAAATGTAGACTCGGGCTATGGGTGTTTTTGACTCTGGAATAAATGAAACGTAGACTAGGGCTATGGGTGTTTTTGACTCTGGAATAAATGAAACGTAGACTCGGGCTATGGGTGTTTTTGACTCTGGAATAAATGAAATGTAGACTCGGGCTATGTGTGTTTTTGACTCTGGAATAAATGAAATGTAGACTCGGGCTATGGGTGTTTTTGACTCTGGAATAAATAAAATGTAGACTCGGGCAATGGGTGATTTTGACTTTAGAATAAATGAAATGTAGACTCGGGCTATGTGTGTTTTTGACTCTGGAATAAATGAAATGTAGACTCGGGCTATGTGTGTTTTTGACTCTGGAATAAATGAAATGTAGACTCGGGCTATGTGTGTTTTTGACTCTGGAATAAATGAAACGTAGACTAGGGCTATGGGTGTTTTTGACTCTGGAATAAATGAAATGTAGACTCGGGCTATGGGTGTTTTTGACTCTGGAATAAATGAAACGTAGACTAGGGCTATGGGTGTTTTTGACTCTGGAATAAATGAAACGTAGACTCGGGCTATGGGTGTTTTTGACTCTGGAATAAATGAAATGTAGACTCGGGCTATGTGTGTTTTTGACTCTGGAATAAATGAAATGTAGACTCGGGCTATGGGTGTTTTTGACTCTGGAATAAATAAAATGTAGACTCGGGCAATGGGTGATTTTGACTTTAGAATAAATGAAATGTAGACTAGGGCTATGGGTGATTTTGCCTCTGGAATAAATGAAATTGTGTGATGCATCTGTCGACCCCCCCCCCCCCCCCCCACACCCACCGTCCACCCAAACTGTTTTGAGGGTTGCATGATTGGTACAATACAATTAAATATAATGAGGCAGTAACAGCAGGAACTGATTTTTACATGACCAAAGAACAAATTCATGGATATGTTGCCATCTTACCTGGTTTAGAAGTCCAAGGTCTTTCACAAATCGTGCTAGCATCTCATACATGTCAGCTATCCTAGGCAAGGGAATCTGTCCATTTTGATCTATGGCACCACAAAATAATATTCATGTTATAAAAGCATTCCCATTTCTAAACATTAATAGTCTAGTAACTTCATACGTTGTAATTTGTTTGAATTTTGACATTTCAGTCTTTCAGTCGTCTTGAATTGTACTTGCAGTAATACAGTAAAAACTTGACTTGATGCAAAGTCAACCCTTTTTTTTCTTTTTTTCAATTGTGTGAAAAGCTTTATCAAAACACTGCTCACTTAAGATGTTCTCTATGGTGAATGAGTATACTGCAGTCAGAAAATCTTTTCAGAACTACTCCACAGAGGAATACCAACAGTTCTTTTCAGAACTACATTCTTTATTTTCACTGTTGAAATTTGATCTGATCAAGGCCTTCTCAATCTCAATCTCAATCATTCCTTCTTTCCCTTTCCTTTCCTCCTTCCATTTCATCTCAGCAAAAACAAAAAACAAAAATAGTCTCATGTAAGTGTTTGATAAACTCCATTCATCGTCTCTTCCTTCCTTTCCCTTATATTTCTTCCTCAATTCCTCTAAACGCCCCATTAGAGGGTTTTTTTGACAAAAGAATATGTCAACAGCCTTTTCAGTTAGAATACTGCATTGTGTTCCTGAAAGTCACAAATTGTGAACTGTTCACTTTCTTCAACAAATATATATATGTACAAGTATGCAAGTGCTTGAACATTCTAAGAAGGCACACTATGCACTAGGACCCCCCCCCCCCCCCAAAAAAAAAAAAAAAAAAATCACTCAACTTACTTTCTTCTACTTTCTTGATGGTAGTGAAGTAGATATTAGCCATGGCTTGCCTGTCGACCCCAAGTGTTTGCCAGTAGGTCAGCAGATCTGAACAGCGCCCTCTGGAGTACATGATCCTAAAGACGCAGAGATTACTGACAGTCTCCTGGAGCCTGGAGCTGCTCCCTGAGACCTGGATCAGGTATGGGAGCTCCTCGGTCAGTCTAGAGGTCGTCGACCCAGGTCTATGTGAAATGCAAGACGTACGTAACATATTGTCAAAGGTTTGTTCACAAATGGGCCAGTAAACTATGATGGTTCACTGCTGGGCTTTTGAAGCATAAGGGATTGGGTATCTTTGCCTCAGATTCTAAACAAAATCCTGGATTTAGCTCATGCAGCAATCATACCAGTAATTATAAACCTTAAGGTCAGTCAGGAATCCCATGTCTTTACAAGCCTGTCTGATTATCAAGATATTTATTATTGGAATGCGAAATTTCAAAAACTGTTTTCCCAACGGTTTTTATAACACATGAGCCTATTGGGGGAAATGAGCATGGTAAGACCTGTCACTCAAAGATTTTTAATTTTTTGAGGCACTTCATGATCATTTTGAAGCGCAACTTTTTTAGGGCTTCTAAATAACACCATATCACAGACACTGATAACATGTAGGGCCATGCATCTCTGATTTGTAAAACTGGAAATATTGTTAAACAATGCCTTTCAGCATTCTGCACTTCATATTTTTAAATCTTACAAAACATAGATTAGTGACCATGCGTAGGACAGTTGCACGCATCTACTATTTGAACAAAATTATGCAGATGAAAATATAAATGTGAATATAAACGATTGAATGAAGTTAGGAAAGGTTACTAACTTGAGAAGCTTTTTGAAGTAATGGACGAGTTTGTTGACAACAGCCTGCAGTTCTCTCTCACAGTGTGGTTCACTACAATGACTTAATCGAACCGCATCACAAGCCTGTCAAATGAAAGAACAGCATTACAAGTATTGATCATTGCAACAAGATTCTATCAAACGACAGAAATTGTTACACTCTGATCCTTGAGGGTGCTCTAGGTGATTCTAAGTGCCCAAAGTCAAATACTGAATCATCCTAAAACTTTAGGACTAGTGTTTTAGCCTTTCAAGATGACCTGAGGTACACCCACCACAAACAGGGACATCTTATATTGCATAAACTAACCTAAATGATCTATCTAAAATAATCAATAAAGAATTCAGATTGCTCTCTACAGACAGGAATATTCACAAAATCTAGGTTGTTTGGAAATAAATGTATGCAGGCTAAAAATCATGATGTGCAATACATCTCCATAATATTTCATGGACATCCAAAGTTCACTTTCTTGAAGAATACCAAAGATAAAGTCAATTTGCCACTTTCATACAAAAAACATTACCAAACAATCTTTTATGTTCTATATTTACATATATATCGACACAACAACAAAAAACACTTACATTTTACAATTATCCAGTATAATTTTCAACTTGGCAAAAAGTATAATTTGTGATATAGAGGTTCATACACATGATTCTCAATCCAAGGGTTGAGGGTTTGAATCCCAGCCTAGCATTAACTTAAGATTTGCCACTTTCCACCCAGGTTTAAATGGTTACCTAGCAACGGCTGGTTGCGATAATTGCAGGGACCGCAGGCAGAACAGTAATAATACTGAAGTGGCTACCCTGGGTAAATAAGACGGTTAAGACCCAATTATTATAAATTAAGAAGAGAGGCTAACTTCTAACCTGTGCATGCGCAAAGGTCACGACCCCTGCCTTAAAGGTCATGACATGTCTATTGATGAGGTCATGGCAGAGAGGGGCCCAGTGATTCCAGGTCAGGTCAGGGATCAGGTCAAACAGCTCCAACTCAGAAATACCATTCCTTGAGGCATAAACCAACAAGCACACCTACATGGAACAATTAAGAAAATCCATGATCAAAGAAATTGTATTTCTGAAACATAAATCACTGAAACACATGAATTAAAACATAATACTTTTGAAACAAACTTGAAAATGGACATCATAAATACAAACTGGATTCATTTACGAATCCTCAACAACATTAACTACTACATCAAATACAACAACAGCATACACAAATATATTAAATCTAAAAGATTTCAAAGGGGACCATCATCTCCCACAAAATAAATGTTAACTCAATCCCAATCAATGATCTGACACAATCAAATGGGTAATGATTAAATGGGGTAAAATTTATTAGCAAGGCCTGCATGAAAGATAACTTGGAATCAAGTGCATGCATGTACATATGAATGTGTGGATAAGGCTACTCACAAGTTGCTTTTAATTTAAAAGACTTTAAGACGACTTTTTAAAAATATCTTTACAGCATTGATATTTGAAGCTTATATTTTGAATGTAGAAATACAGTGAAACTTGTTTTAGTGACCATTTTATAGAGTCCACCTGTCTATAAAGACCACATTTGCTGTTTCCCTTGAATAGAGTTTGTCACTAAAATGTGCGTTCAAGGAATCTGTACATAAAGACCACCTGCCTAAAAAGACCACATTACTTGTCTCTCCCTTGTGCAGTCTTTGTATACAGTATTCACTACAGTATATAAGCATAGAATCCCAAAATACAAAGCAAAACAATTTTTGAAGACTTGTTACCTAGAAGAAAAAGATAGAAGGTTGAGATGTATCTTACCTTCTTGACGAGACCTCTGCATGTGGCATCTTCATGGTCAGTCTCCAGTGACTCAAGTATATACCTATACAACTCCACCGAATCCCCATAATCCAGGCAGCCAGCAGCTAGCTTCTCGCCGATAGGCACGGACCGATCACTGTGCGCCAGCTCGTCTACCATGAGGGTAATGAAGAGAGGGGTACGGGCAGCAGGGGTGCGGCAGTGGGCCAGGGAGAGGGCTTCATGCTCTGGAGACACCTGGAGACCTCGGGATTGGCAGAGAGCATGGATGAGAGCCTTGGAGTGGGATGGAGACAGGGGGTCCAGGTGGAGGGTGGGCCAGGATCTAGAGGGGTGGGGTGGGGGTAGAAACCAATGTTCGGATTGAATCTATACAGCTCTATGTGATGTTGTGATTTAGCATACCTCAGTGATGTATATAATGCAGTGACAATGATGACAATGAGGAGGATGATAATAATGACAAGGTTGATGAGGATGATGATGATGATGATGATGATGATGATGATGATGATAATCATGACAGTGGTGGTGTTAGGTGCTATTGATATCAGTGTTTTAGCTTATCAGTGATTTATCTCATGCAGTTGATTAAAAGTTTACCCTACACTCTGACAAAAGTATAGGTCAATGGGTTTTTAAAGACTTAGGATAGCAATATCTGACGACACAGAATAAATGATATTCAACATCACAAGGTCATTGACACAAGGTCAATTTTCATTGTCTTTTGTGGGCAGTGAATTTTGGAATAGATTACCTGTTGATGTCAGATTGACAAGGTCTAGAAATAGGTTTCAGAATTCTGTTACAAGTCATTTCGTCGGCCGGGTGGCAGAAGGGCGGTAGCACGCGAGCGACTCAAAAACCACTTTTCGAAATATTCACATTTAAAGATTTGTTTCATATTTAAACTGCTTTCCATCCCAAAAATTGGTTTAAAACATAAAAGACTAATAGAAATATTGTAGTAGAACACGGGCAATTTTTTTTTCTCAGAAATAAATCAGTTTTATAAAAGTTTGAGGCAATTTAGTGCTAACGCCCTTCTGCTTAAAGTTTCATTATTGACCTGAAATACAAGCTAACGCCCTTCTGCCAGCCAGGCGACGATTTGTTGAACAAGTCATGAATGAAATATCAAGTGTACACAATTCATAATTCATATTTTACATTATTAGTTTGTATATTGTAAGACATTGTTGAGTACTGATTCTTGTTTTTTTTTCTAAGTATCGATTGTAAAAGTAAATTCATTATTTGTTGTTTTGTTACGTTCTCTAAACTGATTTGTACCAAAATACTTTGTTTAGCTGTTTAAGGGGTTAGGCTCGACTAGCACATGTGCTATTATCTGGCCCCTTTTACCAACCAATAGTTTCTCTTCCTGTATATGTAATTATTGTATAAAAATGTATGAAAATGTATTGCTGTTGGTAAATAAATCAAATCAAATCAAATCATGCTCTGGCAAGGCATTTCTTCAGTTCCAGTGATGGAAAAAATAACTGAAAATACACAAATGGAATCATTCAATTAGGAATGATACACTGTTTAAAAACAAGAAACTTAGGAACATGGAATAACAAAACATAGAGAGGTTTACTTACGTCCAAGCGGGTAGGCAGTTTTCTGGATTAGCTGAAGCAATCACCCTGGTATCAACTGGAAGAGGGTCTAAAAGCCATCCAAGGTGACATTCTCGATTCTGATTGGCAAGATAAAAGATGATCAACTGTTATCCCACTTCTAGTTCTTTAGAAAAATATTATTTTTGTCAATCAATATCTACAGAAACATCACCATCTTCATCCTCATCATTATCATCACCACCATTATCATCATCACCATTGTCATCATCATTATCATCATCAACATCATTAACATCATCAACATCACATAATCATCATCATGACTACCATTATCATCTTGACAATCATGATCATGATCATCACCATCGCCATTATCACCACCAAAATCGTTCATCTAGATAATTAAGACCATCGTCATCATCATCACTATCATCGTCATCATCACAATCATCATTGTCATCATCATCATCGTCATCATCACCATCATACCTATCATCATCATCACTATCATCATCATCATCATCATTATCGTCATCATCATCATCATCATCATCGTCATCATCACCATCATACCTATCATCATCATCACTATCCTCATCATCATCCTCATCCTCATCCTCATCCTCATCCTCATCATCATCCTCATCATCATCATCATCATCATCAGAACTTACTTGGAGATTGTCCAAGGAATCAATGATGATGGTGATACCACCAGCTACCCGTGATGAAACTTTCTCCAACCATTTCGGAAACTCCTCCACCAATCTTGAAGGTTCACAAGACAGAGCAGGAGGAGAAGAAACATGCTGCATCAACTGAAAGAGATGCAATAATATTGCAATTTAAAAATAAGTCATATTTAGTCAGGTAACATAATAATAAAAATAGCCTATCATTCCACTCCAAATTTTTTTATTAAACCTAAACGGAAATTCTTTTTGCCCAATTGATCGTGAGCCCGGCAGCCACTGAACAGCGCCAGATCGACGTTGCTCTAACGATTATGTAAGATCATGGAACAAAACATCAACAAGCCTGCACTGTCTCTGTGTTAATACTTCATTGTACTATTCGACTTTCAACGATGGCGAGGGTTCAAGAGCACCTTTTTTATTTAATGCAGTGCTTCATGGATATTGCAAGAATCAGGAAGGTTCCAATGTTGGATACCATTGTACCAAAAACTGGAATATCAGGTATGGGGGGAAATATCCATTCACAATCCTATAATTTTCATGAGCGTAGTACAAACTTTGTTTTATCTCTTTACCTGCTTCCAGTGTAAGGAGTAGGTGGTTTTGCTAGTTGAGATTAATGCCATAAAGTAGATAAATTTAATAAGTACTCCGTATCTCATTACCATGAATGGCGCAGTTTGCCAATCCGGACATTAATAAACAGAAGGTAATAAACAGAAGGGGTGGGGGGGGGGGGGGGGGCTGTGAGGATTTTCCACTTCATATCTGAACAGGCATTAACTGTACTTGATTTACCTGGGCAGTCATTCTTCTGATCATCGTGACCGCATTGGCGCTGGAGGAGTTTGGGGATCCGGTAAAGTGATAGAGCACCAGGCCCGGTGGAGTATCCTTCTGCTTGAGCTGAACCCACTTAGCAAGCAGCAATGACTTCCCGCTCCCAGGGACACCGCTAACCAGGAGAGGGGGAAGGGGACCAGCCGCTCCTACATGCTCACTGATGCTCTCATAGTGCTGAGAGGAAGAAAGCATGAGAGAGAGAGAGAGAGAGAGAGAAAGGGGAGGGAGGAGAGAGCGAGAGAGGAAGAGAGAGAGAGAGAGAGGGAGAGAGAGAGAGAGGTGGGAAGGGAGGAGAGAGCAAGAGAGAGCGAGTGGGAGAGCGAGAGAGGTAGTGAGTGAGATAGAACGAGAGAGAGAGAGAGAGAGAGAGATACAGTATAAACTTCTGGTTAACATAGGGCATTATATAATCCTGTTAACCAGACCTTTGCTCCTGTGACAATTTCTCTGGGCTTTATTTCATCAATGGCATAGGGTTAGAGCTAGGTCTGCAATTAGGGTTCGGGTGTGCGTTAGGTATAGTGTTGGGCCGAGGGTTGAATTTGAGAAATTGGTTAGTGTAGGATATTATCATGGAGCAGCTGTTGTAGGAGCAAGTGCCGAACAACCTGCAATCCCACATGGCCATCTGAAGGGATGGGGGAGGGGGGGGGGGGGGCAGTCAATTTGAGCTGGAGGGTCATGTGTACCACTACTTTTAATAGGCCTTATTTGCAATGTTACCACATTTATACATGAGTGCCTCGATATGAATTATTTGACTTGCCTGCTACACAAATAATTGCATTTCAATAGTCAGAATGCATATTGCACATATTGCGTGTTGCTAGGTAGGACAAGTCATATTGATTGTCCTACCTTGCAACAACTAATGTATGCAATTCACAGTCTGACTATTGAGATACATTCATTCGTAACAGGTGAATGAAATCATTCTTATTGAGGTGCTTCACAAAGGCATATATGCATACATTTGGTTACATTACGAAAATGGCCTATTGGCTGTACACTACTATGGTCAGGTGCAAGTCAAGTGCTACCATTCAGAAATGGAACATATACTACAAACTAACAGGAAAAACATATCTAGTCCTAGGCCACACTTTGAGTGCGAGCTGAATAGTGGTTGAAGTACAAAACCTTTCAACATAAACTGGTTGGCAATATACAAACCAACTGTCAAAGGAAGTTTAGGAATAATCTCAGAACCTACATATGTGTATAATGATAATTAGTTAATCATCTCTCTAATACATCAGTCAAACCAAAGAGATCATCAACGGGCTCACGGCAGACCAAACAAAATATTATATTACCCTGAATAGCCAAGAAGTAGTAGGTTTGGGGTTAGGTGGTTTGGTTGTGTGACTGAAGTATCAGTTTAATGAACAATAATAATATCAATATTAATTTGGTCTTACATATCCAGGATAGGCACATCAGTATCAACACAGCTGTTCCTGTACACCCTGCAATTGTTATTACCACAGCATTGCTAGGTACTTTACACTTGGATCATGAGGGACAAGTTTGGGCAAAACACCTTGTCCAAGGACTTAAGCACCGAGCAAGGATCGAACCTGGGACTTCTCATATGAGAGTCAGAGCCTTCAGCTATACACCACAGTGCTCCCATTTGTCATAATCTACAGAGAATTTAGGGACTTGATTTTCATACCTTTTCAAAAGTGAGTTCACATGTGGCCTCCTTAGCGATGTTAGCTAGTATTTCTTGTTGTTCCCCGTCTCCATGGAGATCCCACTGAAGTCCACCGCATCTCTCTTCTGTACTCTCATCAAGCTCACTCTCAAACTCTGACGACATCTCAGAGGTTACAACCGATTCAATACCAAGCTCCTGAACAACGAGGGATAAAAAGATTCAAGGTCACATCCCTATTCGGCAGGGGTCTTGACCTCTAATAAATAATTCTCCCCAACCCCCATACCTCCTCCCTTATTTTTGGTAGTTGTCTACACCCAAATCAGTTGAAATTAGCTTCTTTTAAAAAAAATCACAGATTGGCTCAATATCGCTAATTTAGGGATACTAAACTAAATTCTCACAATATCATCAACCCTTCACATGCCACAAACCGTTTTAGAAAATGTCATAAATGACATTTCAAGATTTGAATTTTTATCGAACTTGCTTTATTTTATTGTTGAAATCTGCTTAAAATATATTCATAACAATGAACTTCAATATGAAGGTACCTGATCCTGTCTCAAAATGAACAAGGCTATTGCCAGATAGCCTCACCCTCCTGTGACCAAATAACATGAATGTTGCCAAAGAGCATCCCTTACCCAAGTTGGTTGCACTTGCAAAATGTATGCTCAGTTAGTAGTCATACAAGTCTCGTGGGTTTAAACCTTTTTTTAATTTTTTTTTATTTTTTTTTAAAATCCTCATTATTATTACTGTATATATTTACAATATATTTATTTAGTTGAATTTGAATACAGTGAAGCCTCATTGTAAAGGACACTTATATAACAAAGTCTTTTAGCCCTAATATGACAAAGTTTCATTATAACAAGGTAATTGTGTTGATCATAAGGAGTATGTTAAACAAGGTCCAGTGTATTGGTAACTACAGTCAAACCTGTCTTAGTGGCCACCTATCTAAAAGGGCCACCTGTCTACAGTGGCCACTTTCTCTGTTTCCCATGAGTGGCCTCCATAGACAGGTTTGACTGTACATCAGAGACGAGTAAGAACTCACCAGTTGGATGATTTTCTCCAGCTCTTGAAAGACAGCATCTACTCTCTCTCTGGAGCTCTCTAAACCCTCCAGGATCTTAGCATTGCCGCTCTTCTTGATCTGAGTCTTCAGCCCTTCGGAACTATTCTCTTCCAACTCATCCGATCTACATAAAGATAAGGAAAGAAGATCATCAGGTCTGCAAGTTGACTCATTGTGATGATTATAGGGGGAACAAAATTGTACAAAATTGTTTTGCTGATTTGGTTTGGGTTTTTTAATACTGTTAGAGGTGTTGTGGTCTAGTGGATAAGTCATCGGACTGTGGATCACAGGGTACGGGGTTCGAGTCCCGCCGCGACACTAATGTCCTTTCTACATTTGCCACTCTCCATCAAGGTCTTCCTTGGAAATCCTTGAATGCTGTGAGCGCCAAAATGGGCAGCCTAGCAGAGCTGGGTAATATTCAGAGCGTCTTGAGCACCTTGCATGGTGGATATGTGCACTATATAAATATCTGATGTTATTATTATTATTATTATTAATACCCGTATTCAATTACATAAGCTTCATATTAATCCTGTATCCATTAATGCAGGAAGCATGTTGTAAATTGCTTTATACTGCAACTAAAAGTATAAACAACTGGTCAGTGAGACTAGATGTTATATTTTCATAAATTTAGGTGCTCACCAAGGCTAACTTCCAGTAAATTTTTCATGCAGACCAGGATAATGGATATCTGTTTTCCCAACCGTTTCTCTCATGTCCCTCTCCATCTCTATCAAGATATGGACACCAACACTGCAAACATGTATCTGGTCGGCTGCCCACAAGAAGGTCATTACTGCCATTGGCAATATGTAACTGTTACAGCTTTCATGCAGGCAGCTGAGGAACTATATCTTTGTGGTTGTTGTGACTATTAGGGTATGAGTAACTTATAATCTTTATATTTCTATTATTTTATTTCTAAATAGGCCTAGATATAATTCAATTCAATTCAATTTATTTCTTTTTCCAACAAAACATTACAAATCAGTTATAAACATTTATAATAATTTAGGAATACATATTGGAAACAGGGGGGTCCACTAAAAAGCAATGCTTATACAAGTGTGGAAAGTGGTAAAACAGTGTATGACCATTTTATGACTTGCATGATTTTAAGTAAATACGCTTACCTCTCATCGGTGTAACAGAATATAGCTGGCTTGGTTCCAGGATCATGCAGATGTCCAAGCTCTACTTCTTCCACAGTAAACCTGGCAACAAAATCAATCAATTTAAATTTAAATCTTGTCACACATTTTATCCCCATAGCCTCAAGATTACCTAATCTTAAATACAAATTATTAACAAGCACTACACCTTTAAAAAAACATCAAAGTTTACATGCTACTCAAGTTTGGCATGACTTTTCCCTGTTTCCCTTTTTAAATATACTTACAATACCATAAACTAATTCTGTTAAAGGAGAGTTGTAATAAGAAGAAACGATTTTGAAAGTAACTATAATCACAGGAAAAAAACAAAATTTCTCACTGATATTTTTAATCTGAGATCTTCATAGAAACTTATATCTAAACAGTTCTTTGTTTTGTAGATGATTCAGTAACACGTAGCAATGAAATAGTTGGGGAAATATTGTATGGATGTAACAGTGAATGTCAATTGATCGCATTTAGAGGTTGGAGGCCCTGCATTCAAATTAAAGTTGTAACTACATGTACTAGTGCCTTGCAGTAAATATGCTTGAAGAAATTATTAAACTTCTCACTCACCTATCAATGACCTTGCCCAAGAAACCAACAAAGATTGTACAGTACTCCACCTCCCTCTGTCTCACTGAGTGAAGCCTTAATAGATCCTCATCTAGGAGAGAGGTCACTGCACTTTCGGGGTCAAAGGTCAAATGAACAAGAAGCACAAACCGACCTTCACTGTCACCCAGGGAGCGAAGCTGACTGCCATAGTCCTGGTAAGTGTGTTTCGTTTGTAAGAAACAGGAATTGGTTTAGATGTACATGTGAATAGAGAATCATGACTGTCCTCATTTATTGCATGCTCAATGATAATCAAATGGTACCGATAATGAAATATAAGGAGAAAATTTGCATGTAAATAGCTGAAACAAAACATAAGAATTATATTTTTAAAGAAAGTATCCTTATAAATCTAAGAGTTTATATACTTAATACAGATGCACTGTGAAAATCAAGTGTTATCTTGATAAAGAAAGCCCAAATAAACTGTGAGAGACTATGATGACCAGTCTATATATTATACAAATCACATTACTAGCTTTTTTTGTGTAGTTTAAGCCAGTATCCAGGTATCACTGAACAATTATTTTCATTACTCAACCATCGGAAATTACAAACCTTCTGCAACAACGAAGCCTCTTCATGCATGTCCTGTGGCGCACAAATGTAGACTCTTATTACATTGAACAAGGCGGGACTGGAGAGGCTGCTCAGCATTTGATTGAGTGCAGAGGCTGCAATACCGCTTATCTCACCTGAAAATAATCCAAGAAACAGGACAAAGGATGAAATAGTATGAAATACACAATACAAAAATCATATTGTAATCAGATTTTGATATTGTTACCACAAAGTAAAAGTAACTAATTCATGTCCAGATTTATCACTAGATGTACATTGGCCACTCTCAACCCAGGTGTAGTAAATGGATATCCAGTAGGAAATTATTTCTTGAATGCTTTCAGCAACTTGGGGCAGCTCGGATTAAGTCAGGGTTATCCACTGTAGCATTAATTTGTAGGCACTTTGGGCATCCCCTGGGATGAATATGTACACAATATAAATACATAATTACAAATAGTATTACATGTATTATCAAAGTACCACACTCAAATTGGCAAAAGAAGTATACTTCTGTCAAAAGGAATGATCATGGTCATCATCATCATCATAGATATACGGGAGTGAGGTAGTCCTGTAGGTCTCCCGGTCGTCTTCCAAGATATAAGTTCAATTGTCAGCTTGCGACTTAAGACGTAGTGCAGAATGTGTGGATGTCAGGTTATATGACATTGTTTAACAAGCCAGTGTTTATCTAGACCAGTTTTTAAAGATATCTATGTTACGTGCAGTGACTAGAGATTCTGGCAGTTTATTCAATAGCTCGATGACACGTTTACTGAAGACCACAACCATAATGCCATCCCGCGGCAAGCACTGATTCCTTGGAAAAAGCAGTCATTACAGAACAATGCTGCAGGAAACATTAAGAGTGAATTAAAAAAATAACAAGCCAGGAATGTATTTCACTTACCTTTACCATCACTGCTAGAATTACCATCCATGTCATAAACATGAGAATCCCTATTCCATGCTGGTTGGAGTTGTGACATGCTGCCTAAAGAAGGCTCACTCTCTAACACTGTCCACCAGTCTCCGGGATTACCACCTGTAAACAAATTAATCCAAAATATTTTATTATTTTGATGATAGATCTTGCAAACAATGTGTTATCATTAAAATGTAAATAACAAATCTTGCAATCAATGAGTAATCATTAAAACTTAGATAATCAATCTTGCAATCAATGTGTAATCATTTCAACTGTCATATTCCGTGATCTGACATTCACTCAAGCGGCACTGCAGTATTACTCCTACAATGTAGAAGTATGGCATTAAGAAAATAGTTCAACTCTCTTTACATGACTAAAAATATTACATATTCTGTTCTGATGTATTTTCTAAACACATGAAAAACAGAGAGAACTAGCAGAAATATAAAACTACTGTTTAATAAAGCAACAACATTTGAGGGGAACAAAAATATTTCAAAATAGGGGTTGAATGACTGATTGAGGAATGAGGGAAAGAGAGAGAGAGAGAGAGATAGAGAGAGAGAGAGAGAGAGAGAGTAATAGTAATGACCTTGTGTTTCCTGTATCCCTGAGTCTTGAGGCTGACCATCCACAGGTTTAGCCCAATGAAGCGTCTCCTCTAGGTCCTGTCTTACCCTTAGCAGATCACGAATCTCACTCTCTTTGCTCTCTCTAAACAACTATAAGGATAAAGTTGAATAAGACAAAAATGTAGAAAACAAGAACAAATATTATTGCAAACATATGGGTTGTAGGAATTTAACATAAAACATAATCTTTAAATGATACATTGCAATGATGAAGGGGGGGAAATGTGTACCTGTATGAAGTCACAAACTGTGCCTGTTGAATGAAAATCACCCCTTTTCCTTTGTTTGGACATAATCTCCTGTTATCTACATATGGCAAATGTGACTTAAATAGGCCTTGAAACCAGTCTGCTAGTCAAACATGTTATGGGCTTCAAGGAATAACTATGGCAAACTTAGTAAAATATTCTGGTAAATCACTTAAAATCAAGCCAATGGTATTTGTTTGTCTAGTAACAACAAAACAGGGTAAGTTATACTCCTGAAATACTATGAAACCAGATTTCATCCGCATACAATTTTCTGAACTGGTTTAAGACAATCAATTATAAATGTGTATTCACACATTACCCACCTTGAATTGTCTCTGGACTTTGTTTCTATCATGTTCAAAGGTTGCTGCTCTCTCAAGAGCTTGGTACTCAGCATCCAGCGCCATGTCCCTCTCAAGCCTCAGTTTATTGCATGTCTTCTGCAAAGCCTACAAGTAACATAATGTAAAGGAACGTGTAATTTGTGACTGTTACCCGAGAAGCTAGACAGGGATGTCGCATTTAGCAAAGTAAAATGAATGAGATGCAGAAATGATGAAGAATCAGGAGCTGAAAGCATCTGAATGTAAACAAAGAAACCAGGTTAGGTCTACAAGTGAATGGAGTAACAAGTTGAATGTAAGGTAACAAATGAGTATATAATATTGAGTTCGATTTAAAAAACACTTTACGTGGAGACAAGGGAGGGGGGGGAACGGGGTGACTATGTCTTTAAGCAGGCAGAACATATAAGGTGGAGGACTGTGGGGGAACAGATCTATGTAAATAGAGGAGGAACACAGTTTGAACTTTGACAAGCACATAGCATGTGCAGGGATTTACAAGGCCATCATTTTCTTTTGTAACATTATCATCTTTATATTTGTATACCTAACTGGGCTACATCATTTACCACAAGAACACAAAAGCCAAATATCAACCACTAATTTACTACCCTCTACAATATCATACATATAATAACATATTCATGACATGAACAAGAAACTTTGACCCTTTAAAAATCAACATGAAGAAAATAATGAATAAAGAGGGAGATCGAACCTGTAACTCTGCTCTCAAACGTCTGTTCTCTGACTCCAGTTTCTTCTCCTTCTTGAGCAGGTCACTCATCTCGTTCTGCTTGGCGATCTTAAACATCTCAAAATCCCTCCTCAGCTTCTCCACCTCCGTGCTCTCAAACTCCACAGACAATGAGGACCGTAGACTCATGCCCTTTGGCCTGCGTCCGAAAGACCCCACAGAGCGCAGAGCATTGCCGAGTGTCCGTCTTGGTTTCATCTCGATGGGGATGCGTTTGATGACACCAGGCTGGTCATCGTCATCCCCATCATTAGGGAAGGAGCTTCCTGTTCCCATGATGATGTTCGTCCTTTATGTCACTCTACTGAAAACGTCAATGACAGTCATTACCGGTACATGGTTTATTCTCAGTACAAAACAACTAGGCTACCACAGGTTAGTTCAAGTTCTCTTTCATAGTATTTTCCGTGTCTGTTTCCGTCAATTGCAAATTAATGGAGGCAACTCAGCATAACTTAGCTCAAATTAGATCTTATAAAAAAAAAAATTGGGTTATGCAGTTATGGACTGGGTATCTCTATCGTTAAATCAGCATTAAATTTTTCACCGACAAAAGGCACAAGGCAAAAATGCAAAAAAAATGTGAAACACCTATTCCAGAAGACAAGGGAGAAAAACAGAAGAAAAAATTCAGATTGGGAAGAGTACAAAATAAGAATTGTACTTCAAAGATCAAGTAAAAAAAACAAATAATAATAATAATAAGATTCAGAAGAAGGAGGAGGAGGAGGAGGAGGACAAGTCGGATGAAGAAGATATGGAGAAGAAGATAATACTGATCATTCACAGTTTCATAGTCATAATTTCAGACAACAAGCAAGTGTAGAAAACTGAACGGACAACTTTTTTGTAGACTACAAAGAACTAGACTAGTCGGAACAACTTTAAAATACGTATAGAGTAAAGGAGGGGGTAAACGACCAGCTCCAGTTTTCGGCCGATCCGTTGGATGCATGGTAAAATCCCTTTAAAGGTACTATGTCCCTTTTGCAGCCAACCTCAAATGCTGTAGAACTTTGCAGGAATTATGAATATGTCATGTACTCATGTATGTCCTATCTGTGAAATTTAAACATTAGCAGTGTCCTTATATTCAAATTATGCAAGGAAACCCGTTTACTTGCTAGACTTCACTGTCAGACACTATTGAGTGACTGACTGGCTTTTTTTCTTCTTTGGTAATAACATACATGAAAAGAGTTGTAAAGGGTACATGAGCATTTATCTACATCAATAACCCACTTCTTGTGATGGCCAAGATTAAACTGATTGAATCTTTGCGCAGCATAAAACGTATGACCATTCGGTACAATTGTCTGTTAATCAAGACTATTACTTTTGGGCTCTATAGCCCTAAAGTCGATTTGACAATTAATAGTCGTTATTTTCCCACTTGAAGACATTTTCAAGCCCCACCTTTTTTAGGGAAGTTCTAAATTAGTATTATCTTTCAAATGCAGTTGGAATTTAACTTTTTCATTTTTTTGGCTTGCAAATGGGACATAGTCCCTTTAAAATACATTGCATAGTAGCATATCACATATCCCACACATACCATACCATGCCAGAGTCACTGAAGAACCACATTTGCAATGGAAAATATATCCTAAAATATCACATTTTAGCGATGTAATCGGCGGTCCCGCTACCCAAATCTGAAAAATCAAGTTTCTTACGCGTGTATGTAAGAAATATGGGTACCATAAAATGAGCTTTATTTCAAGTATTTTTCAGATTTAGAGCCCGATTTTGTGTTAGTCGCAAGCTCAGAAGTATCTCATCGCATGTATTAAATCAATGCAGCCGGACCCCGCAACGCACACATGATATGTCTGTCTAATTCAGATTCCAACTTCCGATCACCGCAGTGCTAGTCTTCGACCAGGCGAGCACCCGGGAGCTCCGGCGTGGGATACCTGCTCCGCCCGCTTGTGCTATAGATCAGCGCGGAAACGCAGAGCGCGCGCGCGCTTCCTATTGACTTTGTACATGCGGTCGTAAACTGAATCGCTAGGTCGATAACTGGCTCCAAAACAGTGAAAATTGAAATGAATATTGTCATGGCAATTCGTGATTTTTTTCTGGGATTCTTTTTTTGTTTAAATAATAATATTTGCTTCATGATTTGAACAAGAAATGATAATAAATAGGAAATAAAAGAGTCCAAAAAATAGGATTTTGTCTTCAGTGGCCGAAAACCCCCTCCTTTTTACTCTACTCCACCACTAAAATTGACAACATGTTCGTAGGTAGACCGAATTTTTCTGTCTCTTTCGTTCGTTAGCCTCTGATTTGGGTAAGGTCGGCTCTCTCTTTAGAGACAGAACAGCCCTATACGCTGTAGTGGACGCGCGTTTGTGTAAAGAAACGTTACACAAAACTTGGCCAAACTTAATCCCTAATTTTGATATTTTACCGGATGCGTATCCGATGCATTTAAAGTCCTAAATTAGCTAAATGCTTAACTACTTACCAACTTACCAACTTGACTACTTGAATCCGTTTAATGGTCCCTTTTCAAGAAATTATGGGTCAAGATCGAAATCCATGAAGAAAATCTTGCAGCCGGGTCTCATTCCTTCTAGTCTACGCCTCGTAGCTCGTGCCTAAAGAGAGAGTCGACCTTACCCAAATCAGAGGCTAACGAACGAAAGAGACAGAAAAATTCGGTCTAGTTCGTAGGGTGCCAAAAAATTCACCAATGAAGCTTGATAAGTAACACTAAACCTAATCTTAACCATAACTCTAACCCTAACCCTAACCCTAGGTCTTTGACGTTTTTGTACATTAACCCTATCGGTGGGGTATTCTAAAGTTAAGCCGACCAGTCTAGTCTAGAACTCTAGTAGGTCTACTATTACTAATAGTAGTAATAACAACATGACACAGAATTTAAGATATGGGACCACACTAACAAACACCAAACTTCTCATGGAGATACTCACTTAACGGCATGATGTCATGTCTTGCTTTCTACACAGTGTGATAACTACACTTCGAGGCAACATTTTAATTGTAAGATTTTCTATCAGTTTGTCATTAATCTAGCTATGTTTGCAGCTAGAGTCTGGACAGTGAAGAAATCACAAACCATCCTCAACAAACATTTCAAAATGAGATCGCAAGAGGGCAGCAAGTACAATCCCATTTTTTTTTTTTGTGGGGGGGGGGGGGGGGGGTTCGGGTCAGGTTGGGGTGGATCCTAAAATATCATTTCATTTCATTTTTTTATTTTTTTTCTCCATATTTCTCATGTTACATAATATGAATGTATATTATACATTTCAAATAGAGTACAAATTGTTGTTTTTTCTTCAATAATACATAATAAATATTAACTCCGGGAAGCTCCAACACCGGCTACGGCGCCGGTGTTGGAGCTTCCCGGAGTTAAATAAATATCAAAGATAAGTGGTCAATATGGAGTACTGATTTAACTAAGAGAAATATGATGGGACCTAGATAAAAGCAAGCTTGTGAAGCTGTAGGCCCCAGTGAGATAGTTTGTGGTAATAAATTGAGGACGGATATAATAGTGACCATGCAGTCTAAATGAATCAAAAAATAAAAGAGGAAATAATTATAAACATGCGGTGGTGCTGTTTATATTGTCCCTTCCTTTCTTACAGTGTAGACAAAAGTACACGTACATAAATTATCGTACAATGGGTGCTCAGCTGGTTAGCGAACATTACAGATAATGATAAAATGATTACATTTGTATATTACATACATAAATAGAATAACGAAGCGAGCAAGCACACCGTGTCAGCCGTAGCAAAGATGTTTTATTGTTGTTGTTGTTGTTGTGTTTTTGTAGACGTATTTCCGAAAGCAAAACCCGACCCCATTGCGCTTGCACGCAAAACGGTCATACATTGACATCAAGATATGCTTCGAAAAGCAGTTCCTTTAGTTTACGTTTAAAAGTATATAAGGAAGGACTTTCAATTAAATCTAACGGGAGGGCATTCCAGTAACTGGGTCCTTGTAAACATAATCGTGTTTTGGGCAAAAACGGGTACGTGGAAGGTGATATGCGTTGCTCTGACGTGTGGGATAATCATGTGGGGATCTATTTTTCCGAAACATTTGTAAAAATATTTCAGGTAGGTTATTAGTAGATAAATTGTACTATACCAACATTGCAATAGAATATAAGATCTCCATGAGAAAATCTCGTGCTATAGAAAACGAAATCATGCTCAACATTTTCTAGTAAGCTCGTAAAAAAAGAAAGGTTTATTAGCAGCAGTATACGAATAAAAAAATACAAAATAAACAATACAAATTCCAAAGGCATCGTCATCGAGAACAGTGCAAAATACCCTAAACTGATATCATACTTGTGTATGGTGTAGAGACCCTGTAGAGACTGGAAGCTTAGCTTATTTGTCCCTCTTTACTGTTGCATCCCGTCCCAAGTATTGTTCAAACTTAATTGGATTATTTCTCCAATACCTTTCTAGGGATGATTTTAATTGGCTAATGGTGGCAGCATTGACTATCGTCCTTAGGCAGGGCATTCCAAATATTTACACTCCTTATTGAGAAACTATAATGCCTAAAGATAAAGATATTTCTACCTATTTATTCATTTCATCACTTCTTCCGTTCTTCTCAGCTCTTGAGTGCACTCTACCCAGCCCCAACATAGCCTCTTGTCGATGGCCCTCGCGTTGTTGGAGTCCGTAAATTCTGGCGAGCGAAGCTAGCGCTCGGTTTATCTGGCTCGCTTCGCTCGCCAGAATGTACGGATTCCAACAACGCGAGGGCCATCGACAAGAGACTAGCCCCAACACCGATTCTTAGTACCCCACCCACCCTGCGATATAACTATGGAAAATTCTAGTACTAGTAGTTGGAAAATTCGAGGTCTACATCAAAGGGAAGTTGCTAGTACATCTTACTCTCTTTACTCTCTCTCTCTCTCACTCTCTGTATATCGATTTTCACTCTCTCTCTCTCACTCCAAGTCTCTCTTTCCGCCTTTACCCTATCTCTTTTTTCTCTGTCTTTGTATCGTTCATCAAGATAAGTATCTTTGAAAAACAAATGCACACACAAATATTTTTTGTTCAATGATATGATTTATTTCAATGAAAGCTACAATTAATTATTTTTCCGAAATGTTTTTATTTCCAGATTACTTTCGTCGTAGATGCAGTTTCTTAGCGACCCATCGCTTGACACGCCTCCATCTACTTGGCCGATGGAGTTTGGTGATTTGACTTTGGATGGTATCGAGGCTAGGGCGATGGTCAGGATTATCAGCCATGCACTGAGCTCCTAGCTTGGACAGTTCTCGAAGTGCGGGAGAACGGTGACCTGCAGAAAGAAAGAAATAGAAAATAGAAAAGAAAAGAGGCGTTACAATATATTTTGCCACCGTTTCTATACTTCATAATACTGCATAATTATTAACATAATTTAGATATGAATATCAAAGCTGAATGTGCTTGCAGCCACTACGATACAGCACCATCTTGAAATTGTATAGAAAAAGAACTGTGAGGAAATTTATTCAGACTGAGCAGCTTCTTTTTACAAAGGATAAGAATAATGCTCATGAATTTTTTCGTAAACCTTTCTCTTTTTATGAAAAAGATATTACTATAATTACGAACTTACACTAAGTATGAAATTCGGTTTTACCTCCAAATATCTCTCCCATATCAGAGAGGATACGGCCGACTGAAAACACATCTGAAGCGATGGATGTTGGCTGCTCATCCAAAACTACCTCAGGTGCTATATAGTCTGCCTCTCCTCCATGTACATACGCCATTTTGAGTTCTTTGCATACTCCGACCATTTTCGCTGGGGCGGTGATCGTACTTGACATCCCGAAGTCGATGATGACGGCGTTGTATCGCTTGCCGCGTTTTTCCAGGAGCACGTTGTCGTTCTTGAGGTCATTATGGAGAAGTCCCTGATCATGGAACTCCATCATGCCCTTGACGATGTCCTCTGCGATCTTGACAACGTTGCACATCGACAGCGATGGCGGTTCGTGGAGAGGGTAGCCGGTACCCGTCTTCTTACACCCCACGAACTCGACGGCCTGGCAGAGTTCGTTACCGAGATCGAGGGTTCCCCAGAACTTGGGAAAGTGAGGGGCTGCCTGACATCAACTGTTGGATCATTGCCTCCTTTGTTGCTCTGGTCCTGGTTGCCTTGAGTTCTTCAACCATTTCACCAGGCGAGGCGAAGTCGTCTGACCATGACGGCTCTTTGATGGCAAGAGGAACGCCTGTGGAACGATGACGTGCTATCACAACCCGACCATAGCTGCCCCTTCCAATTTCTTGGAGCGTAATGATGCTCTGTGAATAGAAAATAGTATACTGAAATATAAAGCAAGCTTCTTATGATCAAATATAAGACAGCAGTAAATTCCATGTGTTTGTCATCAGAATTCCAACATCGCTGAGAAGGGATGAAATGTTGTTTCCCAAAATCTTTTAGCTGACACTTTATAACTTCTGAGGTATTCTCTTAATGAGGACTTAAAAACTGACTAAGTCCATCCAGTGTTTCAGTGTATAACTCGGTTCTTGCTAAGAAATCCCCCCCCCCCCCCATCTCTCTCTCTCTCTCTCTTTAGGCCATCATGGATCATGATGCAACTTTTCTATTACAAGAAAAGAACTTTGACTTTTATACCTTTACAGTCCGTCCCATGTCAAAGGTCACGAGGTCATCGAGTATGAGAGTCTGACATGAGACTTTAGGTTTCAGCATATGGATGACCTCTTCATCAACATTCTTGTTCTGATGGGCCGATATCTCTGGCTCAAGAGTAGGCCTATAACTGTTTTGAGAAAAAGAGACAAGAAATGTTAAACTAAAAGATTATAAATAAATGCCACCAAAATCAAAAGGTTTCTCTTTTAAGATTAATGTCAGTGTGTTAAGGGTGGATGCTAAGGCATTTGAAGATCCTTAAACATGATCATCGAATTCATTTCATGTAAAAATGTATTGAGATCTTTTTACTCAGCAATATGCATGATGGCTTTCAAATATTGTGGGCATCACTATTCTTAATTACAACACTTCTACTCGACAGTAATTCATTTATGTATCATAAACAAATTGAATTCCGAATTTACATGTTTAGAAGGGGGGGGAGAGAGAAATATTTGCTGCACCTCTGTTTTGGGATGAACGTTGAGATTGCAGAAGAGTCGGTTTGCTGGTCTTTCGACTCCTGGGGGAAATCTCCGCCGGGGTAAGCTTGGGCTTCTTGCTTTGCTTTGACCAGTACGGCTTTGACTATCTCAATTGCTCGAACGATCTCAATTGCTCGAACAATCTCATCCCCGTGGTCGGACACTGGTCCCAGGGCCAGTCTTTGACGGCGATTTGCCATCCGTTGAGCCCTCCGTTTTCTCTGAGCTGACATACCGATGTCTACCATTGTCCGAGACTTTACGATTGATCTACCAACAAATTGATATTCAGATCTGGAGTGAATCTTTTTTTTTTTATTGTTGCTCGTTTTAAGCTTTTTTTAAACAACAGTTCTTAAATATTCTTTCAAATCTATTTCATCCATATTTTCTTTGAATTTTGTCTGTATGCAATTTGCCTACCAAGTACCAGTCGTAATCATTGTTGATTTAAAATTGAGAAAGGTGTATCATTAAATTCGCGTAACATTGGCCTTTGGGTAAAATTAAACTTTTGAGAAGTGGAATTATTTGATAACTATTACTATTCAATTTATTCCAAACCATTGATGCTTAAGAGAGATGGAACTTTTATTGAATTACCTGTTAGCAAAGTAGAAATCTCGGGAGAAATCTCTTTTGAAGAAAGTGATTGAATTCGCCGATTCAATGAAGAAAGTTTCGAAAGCACTTCAGAAGAAGCAACATGTGCACTCGGAAGCTAGATCAAAACTGAACACAAAGCGCAACGGTTTGTTGTCTAAAGAGACCATTCAACGCGCAGCCATACCAACCATTGTGTCGTCATCGAGGAAAAACTTTAAGCCAATCAGAACGCAGTAAATCTCTACCCAGTGAAAGCTAGAGCGTGGATATGCATAGCGTAGCATCATGAGGTCACAGTGGTTGCGCGACTTTTACGTATGCGCTTTGCACCTATCAGAGCTCGATTGGCAGATTGAATGGATTTCGGGTAGAAAAACCCAGGGTAATTGATTATTGGAGGGTCGATAGGGTAATGTGCCCCCTTGATTTAAAAACCAATTAAATCAAGGCAAATCTCTCGATTGCCAAACACAGTGCTTCTGATTATACAAGTCTATAACTAGAGAGTACCGAAGCTGTGACGTCATAAAAATCAATTTTTAGAATTTCTCAATTTTTTCTTCATATTCCGAAAGAACATCAAAAATAATGTCCAAGTGTCGAAAACCAATTGAATATGTTAAGTATTGGCTGAGATATGACCATCTGAATAAATATACTCCCCATAGGAACTCAGTGTTATATGCTCTGGCTCCTAATGGTTAGGAGCCAGAGCATATAACACTGAGTTCCCATAGGACATATATTCATTCAGATGGTCATATCTCAGCCAATACTTAACATATTCAATTGGTTTTCGACATTTGGACATTATTTTTGATGTTCTTTCGGAATATGAAGAAAAAATTGAGAAATTCTATAAAAAAAAAATTGATGACGTCACACTTCACCACTCTATAGGGGTCATGACCAAGATAAATCTAACATATTTGTTTCTTCTGATTAAATATTATATTTATATGTGCAAATTTCAAAAAGAATTCCCCAGTTTTCAAGGTTCTAAAGCTTATTTTGCTACAACTAAAGATCTTGAATACCGTAAAGCCAAAGAAGAACACTACCTGGTAACTCATTTTTGCTAAATGGAGGTTTGAAATAAAATACATTTTTTGGCTGCCTGCATTCCTGCTGAATTTATGTTTCATTATCATTTTACGATTAACGTTCTGATATTTATTTGTCTTTTTTTTATGTATTGTGTTACTCTTCAACAATTTCAAATATTGTGATTCTGTTTTAACTCAATAAGACCAAAGAGATATCACAAGGGGTGAAAATCCCTAGGTGGGCAATCCCACATTTGAGGAAATTAGAAAACGTTTTATTGATTTAAACAAAATTGTATCTCACCTCTTTAATAAATAAGTTTTAGAATTTGGAAACAAGCTTGTTCTCTCTCTCTCTCTCTCTCTATACATATCTCTCTTTCTCTCTCTCTCTCTCTCTTCCTTTCCCTCTCTCTCCTCTCCCCCCCCCCCTCTCTCTCTCTCTCTCTATCTCTGTGTCTCTCTCTCTCTCTCTTCCACTTTTGGCAGCTACATTTTGTATTTTGTTTCGTTTCTCTTTTTTTGACTCGGTCTAGGGTATATTGAATTCTAGTGTATTTTTCCCCTCTGTATATTAAGAAGTCAGTAGTTTAATTCAGTGAAACTACAAACAACATGTCCAGCTTTTCAGTAGGGTCATTTTTCATTGCCATATTACATGATTTACATAATTTTTTTCATATTTTATTACTATGATTCAGGATTATTTACTTAAAGATATTGTAATGTTTTGCAAAATGTTGAACTTAGTTATTTTGTGCATGGAAATGAATAAAAGCAATCAATTAATCAAAATCTCAGCACAAAGTGAATTATAGACAGTAATTGTTGATAGAATTTCTTTATTCAAGAAAAGTAGAATACATACGGGGTAAGCAGAGTGGTGAATAGATCCACCATGGTTTGAGGGCGTAAATCGTTTGACGAAGTAGTGACATAAACATGATAGTAAAAATGTTACAATTAGTACTAGATCCGTCATATAAAGGCAAATGGCATATTTGGATGAATTTTCCTACATGTAATACATCGAATGTATGACTTAGGTTTGTAATCTGATTTTAGCATTAATTTTACATGATGGGCTGTACAAGGGCAAGGTTGGTGAGTAAAACAAAGAAATATAGTTGTATGTCCTGGATTTTCTAGTGATAGCTTAGGTTCTCAGATGATTTAATAAACCTGTGTACATTAATCTGTAGATTTTGATTCGTATTGATTTGCAAACTGCGACAGCTGTGGCTCCTATTTTTCTCACTCGTCAGGGAGCATAATCGATCAATAATAAACAGACCGTATAGGCTAATTTAGTATTGTTTGTAGGAGTCATTCATCTCTCTTGAATTCTTTCAGCCTCACATCATATTCCGTTCTCTATCATCTCGTTTCATGGAATAAAACAACAATTGTACAACTGTATTCAATTTACGAAAATTGATAAGTATCAAGAATTTTCTTATATAGTTCAGAGACTCCAAAGTAGTACTCTTCCTAATCTCACACGTTTAATAAACATTAATTAAATTAAATTGAATTGAAAGAGTACGCTTATCGTTGCAGTAAACCTGAAATCCCTATTTCTAGACATTATAATGGTTCATGTATAAAGGGTTATAAATGTCAACAGTTTCATTTGTTTTGATCTAATTCATAAACTGTTAGCACTTTTAAGGTTAAAATGCCCTTTGAACTAGTATTTTTGTGTGAAATCAACTGTACATTACCTCTTTCAAGTGAATATTCTTTTTTTATACTAAGCAAGCCTGGCCCTGGTATTGATTGGTTTATTAATGATGCGTTTGTAATGTGTAAATATTATCACATCATGGAGAGATTGACATAATCCAGATGTTCGGAGAATGTCAAATAGTATTAGAGAATCTCAAATCTTGACAGTCAGCAAAACAAACATGAAATTATTTACAGAATGGATCGATTGGGGTTGTTCACAACGGACGTATTTGTCCAACATCACTCCCAGCAGGTCTCACCTCCTCCCTGCTCCATGCAGCAAGGAATAATTCTAAATATGACGTAACAAAATACGAATATCCACCTTTCTCATTAACATCATGGAATACCCAAAATGTTGAGAAACTAACTAAAACAGTGGGTCTTAACAATGGGGATTATGGTCGTAGTTTAGGGACTTGGGGGCATGAACGGATAGTTTACACGATTCAATACTATTTGTCAGGGGGGGGGGGTCACGTCAGTTGATAATAATGACGCCAATAACCATTTGACTATAAACTGATAGAAACTGAATTAATTTGCGTTCATAATTGCTGTGCAAACCTCATAAAATGTACGGAAATAAAAATATATACGTTCCAACCATTTCAAATAGTCAAGGGAATGACATAAAAACATATGGGGTTAATATTTAGGCTATCTTTACTTAGGTCTTCAGCAAAGCCTGATGAAATGATCTAGAACTTCATGCTTTAGTTGATAATGGTTATAAATGGACAATTTATATTTCTTTCACACGTCTTTAAACAGTTTTGGTGTAACATAATTAATATTAGGTAATCAGTGGTGTGTTAAAATGTTCAATAATTTTCAATGACTATACTCAGGGAATAATATTTTAGAGGAGAAACACACATTTTTTGTATAAATCGGTGTCATAATTCAACATTGCATGCTGATGGGGCTTTGCTTCACAACGGAGCATCAATTTGTCAAAATATTTGCCTAAAAGTATAGCATTCAACCTGAAGAAAGGAACAGGGAGATGCACATGAAACAGATTTCTCGATTTGTGTGTGTGTCCATGTGCCCCCTCCCCCCCCCCCCCCCACACACACCCTCCATCCGGCCATTGATTTACTTAGATTTTAGCAAGGAGCAAACGTGCTGCAGTGGAGACAGGCTCGTCTGTTTGGGTTGATGGAGGAGTGCAAAATAGGGGTGAGCAAAGAAATATGAGATGGACCTGCGCGTATGTTCAAATCCTAAATCAGGACATTATTCTTTACAGAGACAGAGACAGACATCCTCAGAGACAGAGAGAATCACGATTGATTAGGATGATTCGACGAAGCAATCATTAATCTCTTCTGTCAGCTTCATCTAAAACAATTCTATAGATGGTGTGACTGGATAGAGAGCAACATGGCGTTCATTCTTCTCTTCATAGGCCTTTTTCTCTCCAGGTTTCGTATATTCTGGTAAGTTGTCGTGAAAACGGCAATTCACGTTTCTCATATCAAGTATTTGCCGAAGTGTCTATATAGCTATAATAGTAAACATGTAACTTGATATAATTTTTAAAAAACATTCGTTTGATGGTTGTGAAAGTTAAATTGACTGCTTATTTCGTTGTCAGTTTGTGTGCTTGATTGCTAATATTTATTGGCTATAAGTGTAGTTTATTTGTTAAATTGATAGATAATTTGATCGGTTTATTTGTTGGGTGATTGGTTGATTAATAATATACTTGAAACTTGAAACTAGATGATTGAATGACCGGTTGATTTACTGATTATTGAATGAATGATCGATTGATTGATTGATTGATTGATTGATTGATTTGTTTATTGGTTAGTTGGTTGAACTTTGATAAATCTTGTTGATAGATTGATTTTGACCATCAACATCTTTTTCACGTTCCTGTACTGAAGAGGGAATCTATTTTGTTTCTCATATTTTTTCATTCATCAACATATCTTGTTTGAGAATAAGATTTTATGGGTAAAATTAATATTATTGATTGCTGAATTAATGCTATATAGATAATCTATTGCTCGATTGCTTGAAGTGATTGATCATTCGATATTGAAATTATCAAATAGTTGAAGTAAGCTAGATTTTGACTATTGATACTTTTCTCTCCAAACCTATAGTGTAGGTAATGTGAACTATAGTAATGTTGTCCTTTGT
>JAVYIG010013030.1:0-49783 GCA_035222895.1 Strongylocentrotus droebachiensis | reverse complement strand
AAGCAAACTGCAAGAAAAAAATCCCTCGGAAAAATGATAGTAACGAAAGAATCTAAAAATTGTATTCATTTGACTTAGTTATTCTGATATTAAGGACCTATTTTATTTCCCATTCCTATCAATAAACATTGCTGTTAGCCCATCTTTCATTTTTTAAATTACCATTTTGTCGTATCCAGATGCATTATTTTCAATCTTAAGGGATCAGTATTTGACTATCATTGATATCAATTGAAACGAATTAAATTTAGTAAATTATCATGATTATCTTCTCATATCGATACGTTGTTATTTAGGTCAACATCAAGCTAGCTGAAATGTAAATATCAGTTAGCATCTTGAGAAACCCGATAAATTAAACATCGATCTTGCTATAGCGATTTTTCTCTTCGGTCATGGTCCAAGAATAATTAGCCTGCTGTAAAAACGATTATTGATCTTTTGTTTCAAAAGTAGGATGTTATGATTGGCTTCGACTTATTATTGAATGGACAGACAAGCCTCGTAATAATTTCAGGGTCATCTTGTTGCTAAAATGCATGTGTCTGACTCGAATTAAAAAAACAATTGATTGCTATGAAACGTTTTCAAAGTGGGAGGTGCACCTTCGGCGGATAGGGCGCACAGCAAACTGCAACGAGAGACATTGGTAAAACCTCATTATAATGATTGATTTATAATCACAAAAAAGAACGATATTGTCCTGTATGTATGTGGTTCTATCTACTTAATAATAGCTATAGCGCTTAGATAATTTAAAATGGTCCTAATCCATTGTGAATCATTTAAGGTTTAACAAAATATTCAGTCCAATCTGCGATTGAAAAAAGAAAAGAAAATTGAACGGAAGAAATGCTTACCGGGTTGTACTCTCAGTATTTCAGACGATCCTAGAGGACTGGGTGGTGAAGTAGTAGCCCTTCGACCTGAGGACAGCCTCTTCCATCGTGTGTCCGACTGAGAGGGCGCTTTAACTCGAGGAACTATGGCCGTCGCAGAGTCGGTGTGGCGTAATCTCTCGCACCAAGTAGCACAGCAGCATCCGCACAGTTTATCCATCACCGCGCTTGCGGTGTTCCCAAGGTTCATAATTTTGCTATGGTTCGGGTAAGATCCGACAATTGTCTGTGTAGGAAAACAGATAAAGCCTATGTATATATCTCTAATCGGAACGAAAAGTGGAAAAGTTGACGAGGATAGCAATCACTTGTCCATACCTAATACCGTTAGAGAAAGCCATGACTAATCTTCAATGGCAATTTCACAATATGCAAAAAATATCTACCGTTCTTTCCGCGGCGGAATTAATATAGTATTGTCACCCAGATCATAAGCATAATGTCTCTTTACTAAAGAAATGTTACTCCCATAGCACCACCCCGATGTTTACCATATACTTCCATCTTATTGACCACGAATGTTATTTTAGAATTAGGCCAAAGTCTAAGCCCTTTTCATTTTTATCTAAATAAAGTTGGCAATTATTGGCCATATACTCAGTTTACATAATCTTAAAAACTTGTATAATGTGCAATTTGTATCACTTTTTGTGGATCTCGTTTGTGGTCTATATAAGGTATGTAATACACATACGATACAATGTTAAAGAAAAGTATGTTGAGGACAGTAGCCAGAAATATGTAATGATTTTCAATGAAAGCAGCCTATACAATCAGAATAAGTGAGGTAATATGATCTCAAGAAATATAAAATTAATAGATATGCCATGAAAAATGGTCACATCCTAAAAGGAAACAAACAAAAGAGGAAACAGTTCATCAGCGGTCTCTTGTCCCATCGGGACATGTCATGTGAGTCAAAATATGTGTTTAAACAAGTCATGTCCTTACAAAGAAAGATTAAGTTGAGTAATCCTAATGCGATCACACTATGAACAAACAAAAAATGCTAAAAGCAATTGTTAGGAAATGATGAGTGTGTAGGGCATAATATTTAATTTATACTGTAAGGTGTCGGAAAGATTCGGAAGAAAAAAAATTGATTCAAGTTTAAAGAAAATCACACGCACAACATGAAAATGGATATATGGGACTACACACACGTGTAGCACTCTACAATTTTTGTCTAGCTATTTCTCGTCACATTCATATAAGAAGTCAGTTGAAGAGCAATCATTCTACTATGATATTCATCCAAACTGACATAAACTAACGAACCTTCATCTTTACTAGAACTTAACCGTTTATTTAAATCGTTAAAAAATATCCCCCCCCCCCAAAAAAAAGGTGCAGTCGTCAAAGGAAGGTCCTCCCGAATAAACCTTATTATTTGCATCCAGTCTAAAAAAGAGTTAGTACACTTAAACATAGATAGATACCAAAACAAGGTACGTGAGAGGCAATAGTAGGTTCCTATCTACAGTAGATCACAAGGGGGAGGATAATAGACTATAAAGATTTTAACTTGGTTTGATTATTATGGTCACTAAGATTTGTAATGCAATAGGGATTATGCATCGGGATGTGAGGAGGCATACTGAATACAATGTAATGATGTAAACTGATAAACCCCTAATTGATTGATCATGACCGTGAAAGACCCTGTAAAGGGTGCTGGCACCTTCGGGGATTCCCTTTAATAACCAACCTAACTTTGTCTTCAATCATCTTAACCCTCTCTCTCTCTCTCTCTCTATATATATCTGAATCTGTATATATTACAGTCATCATATTATCATCATCATCATCATCATCTTCATCATTATCAAAAACACATCATCATTATCCTTATATGTTACATACAGGTATACTTTATTTATCCGCCATTTTGCTTCCTAAATTTGTAATCTTATTGAAAGCATTTTATTACAATGGCATTCCTTATAATAATAATACATTCATAAAGTTTGATAATATGTGATAATTTGAAAATCCATCTTTTCTTTTCTATAATTATAAATGTTATGTATTTTTTGCTAATCGTCAGAAAGTACTTTCTAGTATGTTATGTTTGCTATGATACCGAAAACTATTTATGTTTATATGGAATACAAAAGAAAATAAATAATACAAAAAAATAAAAATTCTCTGTCCTTTTGTGTACTCTCCCTCTCTCTCTCTCCCTTTTCTTATTCTCTCTCTCTCCCTTTCTCTTTCTCTTTCTTTCTCTCTCTCTCCCTTTCTCTTTCTCTCTCTCTCTCCCTTTCTCTCTCTCTATCTCCATCCTTCTCCATCCTTCTCCCTTGGACGCACACCCGCCCACATGCACTCTCTTCCTTTCTCTCTCTCTCTCCCCCTCTCTCTCTCTTTCTCTCTCTCTCTCTCTCTCCCTTTCTTTTTCTCTTTCTCACTTTCTCTCTCTCCATTTGTATCTCTCTCCATCCTTCTCCCTTCCACGCACACCCGCCCACATACACTCTCTACCTTTCTCTTTATCTCTCTTCCCCTCTCTCACTTTTTTTCCTCCCCTTTCCTCCATTCATTTTTTCCTTATCTAATATCCTTACTGATGACATTTCTACACCTTCCAATTTTCTCCTTCATGCGCGGAAAAGGCGATAGCGCTTGAATACTGGTAAGCTCCATTAATAGCGATCAATCGGGCAAAATCTTTCCTATACAGTTAAAACTAAAAGTTGACCGCCCCCTTATTCCAATCCTTTTTCGACACCCCCCCCCCCCCCCATTTCCACAATGACAAAATGACCTTTCCTGGTTATAGAAAGGCGTGATTATATGTCAAATCTATTTCTTGCAGAACTGTTGTTGATGTGTTACCTCCCTTTTTAAATACCACCTGCCTCGAGTTTAACCTAACCTTCAATATTGCATGTATAATGAAAATAACTTCGTATGATTCTCTAAATCTAGATATCCCTCTTGTTCTGAATATATTTATATCAAGGCAAGGATTATAGTTAGAATAAACTGTGATGACTGGTGTGTTTCACTTCAAATAAGCCACAACAACATTTAAAAAAAAAAAAAAACAGCCTAGAAATGAAAACTATTCCAAGCAACCACGCACTAAACACCTGATTATCTGAACGGAAACAGATTCCGAATTACGTACATCTTAATACTCAAGTCTTGCTTTAGACAACGACATTGCCGATTAATAAAACGTTAAAATCACTGACTAACCACAACAACGTATGCTTTCAAAACGATACTATGATCGTAATCGCTGGTTGTTTACCCTTTTCATTATTATCGACATGCATGTTTTATGAACGGAAATTCTTTAAAACGCATCGGCATGATCGGTACGTACTCCATATTAGATCCCTTAAAACGAAGTTGGATTTATAAGATCAATATGTGTCTTGTCAATAATCACCTGAGCAAAGCCGGCTATTCTTCCGAGTTTGGCAATTGAGAAATATAATCTAGAAGATGACTTTTGATGTTGCCTCATCAAAATGTCACTCAAGGTAAACATTTAATAAGAAAACATCTTTCAGATCGAAGTTAGATTTGTTTTTGTAATATCAGAGTACGTCGTATTCGAAAATTGAGTTATGATTGTGCATTATGGCGATTATCCAAAAAAAAGGTATCAGTCTAGTAAATGGGAACAGAAGAGACGGGAGAAAAAATGACTATTTGTAGAGAGAAAGCAACAGAGGAGAAGAGAGGGTAAGATTAGAGAGGAAAACGGAGAGGAGTTCATACACAGAGAGAATAAGAGAGGGAGAGAGAGAGATTGAGAGAGGGAGAAAGAAAGGGAGACAGGGGGAGAGAGAGTAAGAAAGTAAAAGAAAAAAGAAGTAGCTTTAGGTAAAAATAAAGGGAAATCCCTGTAACACATTGTACCCAACTAAATATCAAAATGTCAAGTGTACATATTTTGAACCTAAGTAGAATAATGTCGATATCGACGAGCTCTCTCTCTCCCTATCTCTCTCTCTCTCTCTCTCTCTCTCTCTCTTTTTCTCTCTTTCTTTCTCTCTCTCTCTCTCTCTCTCTCTCTCTTTTTCTCACTCTCTATTTCTCTCTCATACACACATATAGCTAGGAGTAGTACAACATACGTTTACGGGTTGATTGATTAAAACAGTCACTGGATTCTATCTTGAAGGATGTAAAAGGGTCGAGCGAAAAGGTCGAGCATGATCGAAACATTATGTATCAAAGTGTTTTCATCATTTATAGTACCTTGCAAACCAACCCTCCCTCTAGCACTCCCTCCAACACTTTTCTCTCCCCCCCCCCCCTCTCTCTCTCTCTCTCTCTCTCTCTCTCTCTCTCTCTCTTCGGAAAATCATATGTCGTATTAATATAATAAATGACCTGATTTTAGGTCTTAACATTTGAATGAAACTTGTTGTTAGTTCGTTATTTTAGTAAAGGAATTTGGGAAGACCTAAACAGTATTTGCATTTGTTTGTGTATTGGCACGTTCTACATAATTATCATGAATGTTACACAAACAATTCAACAACAAAAGAATTAAAGGAAATAGTTTTAAAAAAGTAAATATCGAAGAGTAAATATATAAAACATAGGAAAATGGAGGGTCAGAGTGAAAGAGAGATTGAGAAAAAAATGGGTGGACATTTTGAAGTAGAGTTTTGAAGTAGAAATATAGGGAGGGAGGAAAGACACAGTTGATTCATGTGTAAAAAAAGTAGGACAGTGATAGTGGCATAGCAAAATGAAATGAGATAGAGGAAAATGGTAATAGTGACCAGTATTCAGACAGACAGACAAAAAGCGCGAGAGAGGAAGGAATACGTAACTGATAAATATTGTGTGTGTGTGAGAGAGAAAGAGTGAGAGAGAGAAAGAAAGAGAGAGAGGGTGATAAAGAGAGTTAGTGTGAATGTGTGTGTGTGGTGGTGGTGTGTGTGTGTGTGTGTGTGTGTGTGTGTGTGTGTGTGTGTGTGTGTGTGTAATTGAGGGAGGAGAGAGAAATAAAGAGAGAGAGAGAAAGAAGGAGTGAGATAGAGAAAGAAGGAGAGAGAGAGAGAGAGAGAGAGAGAACTAGGCTACCCTGGAATCAACAATAATAGGAACTCAACACGTGTGCATTCTGATGAAGGCTGTGGGGGTAGCAACAAAATAGTATTTACAGTATCTAGTGAGGCTTTTCAATCACCACAGCCATTATTCCTATAGGTGCATTTCTTACACTTCTTCTTCTCCCAAGGGAATATTCCCCTCAACCTTAGACTCGCTCCACATCGTTCTTTGCTTCTCCAATGTCGTTTCTCTTTCTGCTAATGTGTATATTTAAAACTTGTTAAACCTCTTGCTTCTTTTGATATTAAAGCTAGTTTGATTACGTAACGTTCAATTACTAACATGTACGTTATTTATGACCATAATGTATAATTCGTTTGGCATGTCAGTAAAGTATCGACCGTGCCCCCCCCCCCCTCCCCCTCTCCGGTCAGACAATCATGAATCCGCCACATAACAGAAAAGATTTCCGTCTCGAGAAAGGTGATAACGCTAAGCAAGATAGCAACGTTTCACGCCTATTAATGACATAAATGACCCCCTAACATTCAAAAGTAATGTGGCAATATGTTTTATGAAAACAGGCTGAGTTACCCTCTCTCTCTTAAGCGTGGGAAGATGACATTATAGCTAATCCTCCTGAGGGTATTTCTCGGAAGAAACATGGGTTTTGTTGATTAGTTTGGTCTCTGCTTGAGATTACACACTACATCTTCATTTGGGTAAGTGCAGTATACAAACATTGATTCATTTTAAATAATTGACTAATCGGAGAAAAAAGAGCATACGACAAACATGAGAACAAAGAAGGTGGATAGAGAGGAACAAATGAGACAATGCGGGTAAAAGAGACGGGGAATGGTAGTAGAAGAAGCAGAAGGAGGAGAGGCAGAGAGGGGGCCAAAGAGAGGAAGAGAGAGAGATAGATATAGAGAGCGAGGGAGGGTAAGATAAAAGAAAAAAACATATAATTCGTTATTAAAGGTTAAATTAACCATTAAAACAATCTACAGACAACAAGATAACAACGACAGGTAGTAAGGATATCTAGACAAGTTACATAGAGAGGGGACATAAATGAGGATAAACGGAAAACATAATTATAGCACCCTCCTTAACAAACAGAGAGGGAAAATGTAGAGTACCGGATTAACGAAGAAAATGCTTTTGCACTGAAAATCCAATACAAGTGAACTGCCATCGTATAAAATTGAAGAAATGCTACTGGCATCATTCAATGAAAGATGTCTTAGCTGATTTGAGTAGTTTCATAAGGGAATCTCTGTAATATACCTACCCGGAGTTTCCCCTCCCCCTGCCCTACATAGTCATATTCTACTACATTTACGAGGTAAAGTAACCTTCTGATGGGTTTCAAAACATATCAAAGTTGTCTTCCCCGGTATAATTTTACCATTATGATTGTCTGCTTTACTTTTAAAATATAACAAACGATATATTATATATGTTTTAATCGCATATTGTTATTGTAAACAGCACAGTGCAATGAACTGACGGAGAGGGAAAGCGGGGAAAGGGGGGAGGGGGCAAGGTAGAAAAGGGAAAGATAAATGACGAGCAGACATAGTAAGAGAGAATGGTATAGAAGAGATGCAGGGACTAGGAGAAAGAGAGAGAGAGAGGGATAAGAGAGAACACAATTGAATAAGAACAAACAAAAGGGAGGTAGAGCGGTGGGCTGTAGAAAGAAACGTAGTAAAATGGGGAAAAGGTGAGATAGTCAAAGAACTTCGAGAAGGAATTACGCGTAAATATGATGCCACAATGTCACAAAAATGCAATTTGGTGGAACAAATTATTGATCTATTCATTTAACAATCCGCAGTACTTATCTGAGACGAATATTGTCGAATTTTAACAGCAGTCCGACATTTAAAAAAAGAACGAATATGACGTCATATGATTTCATGACAAGGGAGCAAAGTCATGTAGTAAAGATGCTTTTAAAAGTCCCTCGTGTATTAGGGAATCCATGTTCATGGGGATGGATGGATGAAAACATATCAATGAAAGGATATCGGAAAGGGAATGTCACTATATTCCAAAGTGATACATCAGAAGAGCAGGATTCCAAACGGTGTTAACTCATTTTTTTGTAATCAAAAAGTGACTTGTGACAAGTTAATGTGCGTATATACCCTGACACACTCACTGAAATCAAGACCAGATATGGGTAATAATGGGCACAGTGATTAAAGATGATTATGATTATACCACATCGGATTAACACAGAAAGGAATGATTTTTACCCGAACCCAAATACTGGAAAGACCTTAAATAAAGAAACAAAACCGATGGTTAAAGGTAAAGACCAGTATTGGTAACGCCCCAATTTCAAAAAATGAAATGGAAGCTCTCATTACCAATCATGTGAAAAAATATGTTTTGACTAATACATGATGACAACAAATTTGCCGGAAAACCGCCTACTAATTCATATATTTGGTAAATTTGTTTGTCTCATGGTCGTGTGAGAGATATAAGGTAGTCCCGTATACATCTGTCTGTGTATAGTGCTTGTAACTTTACGAAGAATGGGCCAAATTTCTTATCATTTTGATGATTCCAGAACCTTGCAGATGCTACATGCTAGATGATCAACCTTTTCTGATCGATTCCACAACGTTTCTTTCACAATGCAATCGCATGACCATTACTGGTCTTTACCTTTAACAACAACTGCAAAATAAAAACGTATAACCAAAATGGAATCATTCCGTTAATATATAACTTATTAGAAATACACTAATCTGATAACCATCAATTCATTTATGATGCTGTTGAAATCGCAATTTCCAATGCAATTTCATTTTAATATATACCCTTGGGTACCAATCAGATTTTAATTGGAATCTAGTGCAGTTTGGTAAAGCCATATCTTGTAGCGCCTGTACTCATAATTTGTTGCGGTGTTTTGGGGGTTGTGTAATATCAGTATTAGTGTAGGTAGTGTGAGACAAACACAGACTTCTAACCTTTTCATGATGGAGCGTTAATATTTAAAACCATTTTAACAAATCATAAAACATAAAAGGTAAACGAAGGAAAAGAGAGAGAGATGGAGAAACAGAATGGGAGGATTCCAGGTGATATTCCTAAATCTGTTGTTGAGGGTTGTTTTCAAGGAGTAACAATAGAAAGCAATCAGGGTTGCAGCTGAGCCCATCATTTATAAACAGAATGTCGCGACTGTGTAAAAGATAATCTCCATGATTTTCACAATCTAATACCATGTTTGAATGTTTTTATTACTTGGATTTGGTGTTATGTTCTGTTTGTTTTTTTATTTATATAATATCTACTGAGTTGTATACTACACACAGTTTCTTGAAATAGTAGGCTTTATACTAAACAATGCTTTGAAAAAAGAACTGTAGCCAAGGGAAACACAATAATTTCTTAATCGGTTCCTAATCACATAATTGTGTGTGGGTGTTTTCCCCCCTTCTTATTTCGCTCTTTTGTTAAAAAGTGTGGGAAAGGATTATAGGGGTATGGACAAAGTGAGAGATAATTGGATTTGAGGGAAACAGAGGAAATACAACTAATAAAAATAACGTCCCATCTTTAATAACTTCGCTGCCTTAGAGCTTACCAAAATAGGCTCGTGTTCCAAATAACGCTCAAGACATTATCGCCTCACTATCGGTTTTTTGTTAGGAAAATAATAGAGTTGTTTTTCTTACCAGTTAGAGGTACAAGAGTTGTCACAACATAGCTTGCAGCCTTTATCTGATTACAAATCTACTTGAGCAGAGATGAGCAATTTAGGTTGAGTTAAATGTCATCATAACAGAACAAAGCGTTAACCTTCAAGATCATACGCCGCATGATGATAAGGGCAGACTTCGATCTCTATATCCCATTTTGAGGGAAACAATAATTGTCCTTGCTTGTTTCTTGTAAAGCCTTCATTTCGGAAATGATCTCTTTCCCTTGCGATTTTCATCGTGGTATGTCCCTAAACTGATATTTTATTTGATTCGTGACTATGATGATGCACTGTTTGATATTATTTAAATGGATTGAAATCTAGATCAGCGGCATAACCAATTTCATTTCACTACACGGCTTAAATTAAAACGTGTCATTTCAGCAACAATACCAACAATTTCATCACAACAACAACAGCAAAAACAACAACAACAGTAGGAACACGACATTTCCATTCTTTATTTGACAAATGACATAGATTCCCGGAATGGACTTTCCTTCTCAAGCTTTTCGTAATCTATTCTGGTTGATTGGTATTATCTTCTCCTCTTCTGCCCTTTTGCGGTGCATTGTCATTAGCCAACGGAAAGTGCAGATGGGACGCATTGTCTATCTTTCGGGAAGGAAGGAATTAAAGAGACTCACTAACATTGTTGAAGGTTGATTAAAAAACTGCGTAATTTTTGTATGAAATGTTACTTATTATATTTCTTTAACTGTACATGAAAAAAATCCTGACAAAAATCTCAAACCACAAAGATATTCATGGTTTTCTTTGAAGGCATCACTGTGTACCGTGTTCATGTATGCATGTATAATATGTATATATCATGGCTCCATTTGACAAATATATCATTGTTACTTCTTTTTCTAGATATTTATCATACTTTTTATCTCAACTATGTAAAAAGCAATACAAGAAGCCTAATTTAGCTAGCTCTGTATGACTACTAACGACGCAAACGAGGAACGATTCTCAACCCAAGCATAAAGATGTTGTAAAACATTATTAAGGATGTTCACAGCAGCTGTCTGTAACATGATCAATATGATACATCGCCGTGGCGCTGTCATCAAATGATGTAGTGTGAACAGGTGCTGTCATCAAATGGTGCAGTGTGATCAGGTACTGTCATCCAATGGTGCAGTGTGAACAGGTACTGTCATCAAATGAAGTAGTGTGAACAGGTGCTGTCATCAGATGGTGCAGTGTGAATAGGTGATGTCATCAAATGATGTAGTGTGAACAGGTACTGTCATCAAATGGTGCAGTGTGAACATGTGCTGTCATCAAATGGTGCAGTGTGAACAGGTGCTGTCATCAAATGGTGCAGTGTGAACATGTGCTGTCATCAAATGGTGCAGTGTGAACAGGTGCTGTCATCAAATGGTGCAGTGTGAACATGTGCTGTCATCAAATGGTGCAGTGTGAACAGGTGCTGTCATCAAATGTTGCAGTGTGAACAGGTGATGTCATCAAATGGTGCAGTGTGAACAGTCGCTCTAACGTCTTTATGAATTACCACCGTCTATCAGTAACCCCTTTTCCGAGACGGGTTGTAAGATGTGGAGTTTGCACTTTGACAACACTTAACCCCAGCTGGCAACGAGGACATGAAATTGATGACTTTATTTTGGGGTACGTTCAGAGATCTTTACACTGTCGGTCTCGTCTAGTCTCTCTGTTTGTCGTATACCTCCGTCACTGGCTGTCATTTACCTTTTATCTTTCACTGACTAAGCCTGTTTGTTTTTCTATCTACTCCTCCGTGTTTCAAAGAAGAGGACCCCATCACTATGCCCTCCATCTATGTTTGTCCTCTTTTTATTTTTCTCGTTTTTCTACCTCTTTCCTCCTTTCAGTCTGTGCAATTTCCCTCTCTCACCCATTTCCCCCTTACTTTTAACCAAGTTCCATTTCTACTGTCTCACATGTTATTCTATCGTAATGCATCTTTGTCTTTCACTCTGTCCGTCCGTCGCTCTGTATCTATCACTCTTGTTCCCTGTCCCTCTCTGTTCCAAGTATCCATTGCATTATGTTTCTAACTTTGTCTGTTAGTCGGTATCATATCAAACAGACAAAGTTTGTCTGTTCTATTTCTGTTTCTTTGCCCCCCCCCCCTCCCATCTCGTTCGCTCGCTCACTTTTTCTTTCTTCCTTTCTCTCTTTATCTCTGTCTCTCTGTCTCTCTCTCTCTCTCTCTTTCCTCCCTCTACCGTCTTATTAACATTCACCGAAGGTTAAGGGGAAGGCTCATCCAAAGACGCGGCTACGGCAATCCACAGTGCACAATTTATTATTTAACCACTGTTAACTGCTCTGCCATTTAACCATGTTTATTATCAAAAAACGATTGCCCTGATAACTACTACCCCGAACTACTTCCCCCGGACAAACACTCCCGGCACGACTATCTCGGTCAGCTAAACTTAGACATTATCAAAAGAACCATTATCCCCGATGAATCAATTTAGGTAATACTCCGTTGTGGATTGTCCAGATAAAACTGTAATATCTGTAATCAAGACCATTCCATTTTTTATTTAATAAATTTTCGATAAACTCAAAATGGCAACTATTATCTTCCGTCTCACTGAACATAATTGTTTTTCTTCCAGTGAACATTAAACAAAATAAAAATTAAAAATCAAAACGTTTTTATAAAAATCATTTGTTTTTCTTTAAGAAAACGTATTATGTTTTCCTTCCAGTGACAGTAATGGGCTTTCGTATTCAACAGAAAGGGAGGAAACATAAAACGGATGATTTACACTCAATTTGTTCGGTATTAGAAAGAAGAATGACGTTGGAAACATTTAAAATGTCACTCGTTGGTACTTTCTGCTTGATATCTTTACGAGGCGCGTGTAACGTCTCTGCTGAGCGTTATTCATCTCCTATTATGAGCTACACGTAGGATGCACAAGCATGTTTAACGCATTAAAAATTCCGCCTCCATATTTCATATTTTTCCGCGTGAGCTGCCTTCCAGGTACGCGTTTAAAACTAGATGTGTGCGAAGCGAACTATAGTGGGTGTAATCAAATAATAGCATAGAAATAGAACGTGTTTTACGAGTCTGAATGTAGCAGGTGCTTTTAGCGAAGAGGCAAACAGCACTAAAATAGATTGGTTGTGTGAGGGCGCGAACTGATCCATTCACCACGTCATAATGCAGGGTATTGTCTACTTAATTATGACGTTAACAACGTAACGCCTTGAGGTGTGTTCACCCGTTGATTTATTCATTTATCATTGCGTGATGTGTGATATTGAAATGCCATCCACACTGTGCGAAGAAGCAAACGTGAAAACGCGTCGTGTTGCGATGGTGCAAATTGGTTTTGTAAGTAGAACCGTGTACTAATCGTCGTGCATTTGGGACTTAATTTGATTTGTTAGGTGCACTTGTGATGCTCTTCTTTTGAAAGTGCAATTTTAGACAGTAGATTCAGATCAAACTGGTTATATCATTCGATCTCCATCTTTCATGTTAGGTACGGCACGAGTACTATTCTGACATTTGATTAATTCCCCGATTAATATAAAAAAAATCAATCATACGTCTCAATGCTCGTTGCTTAAATTGCAGATTAATCAAATTTTTCAAAAGATATCCTTCCAGATACTTACAAATTTAAATTAAGAAGTTGGTCACATAGTCATTGAAAAATAGAAAGGCTCACTGGAAAACACGGCTGAAACCCTTCCGTTTCATATAATTTTGTACTCTTAAAAGTTAACCATTAAATAAAGTTGATAAATGCTGTTTTAAAAAACGGTTTCATTTTGTTTCCAGATATGTTGGTTTCTATTCCGTTTCAATTTAAATAAATCAAATTTAAACAATGATTGTTTTGTTGTTAGGATTTTACCGTTTACACTTTATATGTTATGGATTAAAATCGAGGACTACCAAACAGTGTATAGGTATACAGTACATGCATATTGTCCATGTGATACATGTAAATGTCGACTGTGGCAGTCCATTTTGTGTGTTCCATCCTCCCCCTCTCCCCCTTCTTTCCTCCCCACCTCCTCCCCCTCCTCCCCCTCTGCCACCACCACATACACTTAATACCAGCTGACATCAAATTAGCAATTAAATGAGATGGCCTTGCAGAGTATCCTACTCTTACCAAATGTACATTGCCTGATTAGTATATTCATTTCTACCACAGATTACTATAGAAAACTGTGCTATATATTTTGTCTGATATTTTCGGTCAGATCGATCACATTTAAAAATTTGATACACATTGGATCCAAATTATCAATTCGCTTATACAATGTTAAGCTTCACGTTGAAACATCGACATCTCTATATACATTACGACGAATAATAATATGATATAACCCTTTCGGACAATGTCACTGATTGTCATCTCCTCAAAAATGTATCATATTTTATTCGTAGTTTATTAGATGGTTAATTGAGAAAAGAAAACATAGACCACAAGCCTGATTAGGGGCTAGCCCTAGCTTTATCCCTCTACAGCTGATCTGTATTGTCATTAAGAATAATCACTTTCCTTGTCCAAATTGCGTCAGTAATAAACTCGTTTAAACCTTGCAAATTGAAATTCAAAATGTCAACACCCACATAACTTATGTAAGTATCCAGTAACAGGGTATATTCATAAATACTTAGATCCTGAAAGACAAACCAACCACTAATAGATTCGCTTCAAAGTGAGAAAACACGAGGCTAAGGATATTTGCTGATTGCCACATTTTAAGATAGACTTTGTTATAGTTGAATATAATATTTGAAAAGAAAGTGCTGGGATTATGAATATCATTAAACTTAATCTCTCCAAAAAAAAATCGGTGTCTATTTTATAATATCAATAATGAATAAAGCACATCACGATTTACCATTTCAATACAAAATAAACCGGCAAACAGTCACATGAACATCAACGTGGAACAGAAATCCACGGGAATACAAAAAAGTAAAGAAATCAAACTCAAATGTTTACTGTTATCATTTTTGTAAATACAATTTTATAAGCATTTGTCAGTTAGGGCATAACTTTATATTGATGAACGTAAACAGAATGTTGTCATATATTGTGGGTGTTTTATAGGCGTGTCATTTCAAAAAGAATGTACTAAGAACAATATTTTTGTCTTGCTACTCGGCACACGTACAATAATATTTCAGGCAAAACACTAAAAATTAGATTTGTAAAAACCCTTCACAAATGAATATACCTTTACTTCGCATCCTATATGTTTTAAAGATAACCTTGTGTTCTGGTAAATAACGAAAATGAATTTTCACAGAATCAAACGAAACTGACACTGAATGTTCAAGATTACAAATAAATGACATGTGCCAAACAATTTTGGCAGGAAATGTATAGTGGCCGAATAATGAGCATATAGCAAGATAAGGATATCCGGGTAAGTAGGCCCGACACTATGTGCAAATAAGGGTTGTGGTCTTTGTCGAAGAAGATTCCCAATAAGATTTTGTGCGGTTTTTTTCTTCTCACTGGTTCAAACAACCAATCTTCTGCAAGATAAACAATCCAGAATAAATCATGGAAATTTCTATCAATACGATTCCCATACCAGAGCTCAAAATTTGGTGTACCCGTTTGGTCATCTAGTTTAACTGTTGTCCAAGTAAACAGCATTGAGCGACTGCAGATGAGAGCATTGGGTATTATCACTGGTACATTTCCCGACACAATGTCTTATGCTCAACTTCTGCAGTCGCTGAGTGTTGTCAGACTGTCTGAACGACGCTCTGTTCTTTGCGAAAAGTTTGCTAAGTCCCTGCTGATCTCAGACCGCCACCGCCATCTCTTACCTGAAACCAGACAAACTATCTCACGACGCACTCTCCGCAACTCTCTCCAGCTCAATACCCCCAAAATGAGAACAGAACGTTACAGGCAGTCTCCCATTCCCCACTTCACACGAATCCTGAATTCAAATCTATAGATATTTTCACTCATTATTATGACCATATGTGACCAAGATGTAATTAATTAATTTCTTGTCATGCCAATTAATCAGATTAATTTCATACTACCTGTAAAATGATAGGACTATACTCTGTAAGTAAATTATCATATCTCTCGGATAATCATCTATATATAAATATATTTTTAAAGAAATGTTAACTAGGTTTAAAAAAGACTACTTATTAATTTGAAAGTGTATTACAAAATTGCATATGACATTTAGAAAATGGTAACAACTTATTTTACTATTTAAACGTTTTAATTGCACAATTAGAACATATATTATTTCACGATTGTTTGAAATTAGTTGTTTAGTTCATTAGAATCAGTAATTAATATAAAAAAAGATTGCTAAAAGTATTGATTTCTTTATTCTTGTATGTATTTTTAATTTGTAAACTGAATTGTATGAGTCTCCGGACTTTTTATTCAGTATGTTTTTATTTACAATAAAACCAGAATTGAAGATTAGCTTAAACTACATATTCCGTTTTGATCATACATACCACTCACTACCTTATATCAAACAAGTCACTTCCCATTTCAGTACAGATTCTCTCGGTTACACATATAGTACTTTCATGATTTACCTTGTAGCGCAAACATACTAATACATAATACAAGCAAGACAGCAATATCAATAAATTGCACATTTAGTTCCGACTTGGAAAGACAGAATCGCCTTATCGCTAATGTCTCTGGTGTACTTTGTAGGCGGGAAAGGGAAAACGAAATATGACAAAAAGGATGTAATTTATGACTTTGTCTCTTGGCATTTTTATTAGGTTCTGGTTGATTGATGTATGGGCTGATTGTGGCTGAGCGCTGTTCGCCTGAAGTGAGTAGTGACTTGATATTGGTATTTATCCGCATGTTTACTCAATTGACGCAATAAAAAAACCAATATAGGCTTATCTGTTGTCATATTTTGTCAACTTATAGGAAGATTGTTTGTTTATGACGAGTGGTCATAAATAACTGCCCTTGAAAATGACGGCCACGAACGTACTTCCATTTAATATACGAGTTACATTTTATCATATTTAATAAAAAGAAAAAGATGACATCTACAAATCACAACTACCTTTTTCCTATAGAACAATATTATTTGCGGTGGTTACCTTAACAATTAATGAAAATTATATTTCGTAAATAAAGTTCAGGTTGTCATTTTAAACTATTAAAAATTGGTACAGTTAAACTGAAACTGCATGGCAAGAAGAGATATAAGTAGATATGTGTTATAATAATGGCTCAATTTCCAAGTGCAAGAATTATCAAAACCCTCTCAAAAATACTTTAAATCATCTCATTTGCTAAAGCCCACGAGACCGACAACAGCGACCTAGAACAAGAAAACATCAAATTGTTTGCTGGCCTACAGCAGTTCTTGCAATCATCTTTTAATTAAAGAAGGATACAGAGAGTCTTTTTTACAAGCATGATTTCTATTTATTATTATCAGATTTGTTTTTCCTCAAGATATGTATCTGATTATTTTATGGGAAAAGAACAAAGGTGTAAAAGTATACGATAGGGAGGATTAATCACATCACATATTAAAGTTAAGTATTCATTCCTGATTAAATAATCTCATTATCATGGCCATACTCTGAGATTCTGAATTTTCATCTTTCGCAGGTCCGTAAAACTGTATATAGCAGAAGAGCATTTGATCAACATGCCCCACGCATTTAATTCCCTCCCACTGGCTCCCCTCTTCCACTCCCTCATTCATAGTAAATGTCAATGTTTTAATAGCATCATGACTTATACAAAGAAAAGCGAGGCTTGATAATCATTCAATCATCAAGCATTCACATTTTCGTAGAACAAACCTATTGATAGCAGACAATACATGTCATCCAACCCATAGGCATTACGTGATACTTATCTAGAGAGGCAGGATGCCGGGTGTCAGCTTACAGCGATAGGGCATACCCTGGATATCTGATCTTGCCCATGTCCAGTTGTGACTCTGAATGATTCGCAGCCTGGACCCTTTCCCAAAGATTGTCTTTCAACCTCAAGTGCCTTCCGGTCAATGGACTGACTTGACTACCTCTGCGTCGGGCTCGTCACGGCTCGCTGGAAACACGAGTACTACATGTGCACAGGTCCTTACGCACCAGACATTTAAAGGTACAATAGCTTAATATTATATTTACACCCCCCCCCCTAACTTCACATCTTTATTTGTAAAAGACTAATGAAATATAAGTAGTTAAATAAATGGTGCATGTCCAAATTTCCTTAGAGTGAGTCTTTTCAAAGGATAATGCAATACTTCGAGTCTAAATCTCCGCAGTTTTACGGCAACAATTACAAACTGTTGATAACACGGGTGGTAGGCTACGTGAGTCTGAAGAGGTACTAACGAAAGGAAGAAAATGGTTCAATGCCATAAGTTCAATCCTACCCCCTCCGAACTCCGCAGTTTAATAATAAAACCACGGTCCAATTTTAATACCCAGTCTTACATATGCAACAGTCCTCTTCCCAGAGAAATCCAAAGTTCCGATCCACATTTTGTTTGTATCAAACTGACCGGAAATATCAGACAAATACATCGCATAGTGTTCCATAGTAATCTGAGGTAGATATTAACAGACTCCTCAGGCAATGTACATTTGGCAAGAGTAGGATACTATTTTGTTTTTCTTTACTATTTTGATTCTATAAAATTATAGCGATGCATACATTATATTTTCAGCTCACTAGCAGAAACCATGTGGAAGAGCATTACTTAAAACTTAATGTAATAAACAATCTGTAGGATACAATTCCTTTTCAAGATCATTGTGACCCCTGCTACCAAAATGTCGAATTCTTCCAAAGCCAGTTTTTTGTTGGTTTCTAAACGTAAATGTCAGCTAATTGTCAACAGTATATTAAAGGTAAAGACCAGTAATGGTCATGCGATTGCATTGTGAAAGAAACGTTGTGGAATCGATCAGAAAAGGTTGATCATCTAGCATCTAGCATCTGCAAGGTTCTGGAATCATCAAAATGATAAGAAATTTGGCCCATTCTTCGTAAAGTTACAAGCACTATACACAGAAAGATGTATATGGGACTACCCTATACCTCTCACACGACCATGAGAGAAACAAATTTACCAAATATATGAATTAGTAGGCGGTTTCCCGGCAAATTTGTTATCATCATGTATTAGTCAAAACATATTCTTTCACATGATTGGTAATGAGAGCTTCCATTTCATTTTTTGAAATTGGGGCGTTGCCAATACTGGTCTTTACCTTTAACTACAGTTTTGTCAAATTACTATATTCATATGACCGTCAGCAAAAATAAGGATACTTTTTAGAAGTTTACCACGCACTGTTGATGTGTAAAAAGAAAGGTGTTCCTTAATTAGCTTATATGGCCAGAGGACAGCAATAATACACCGTCCCGATACGGCTATCATAAATTGACATTCACAATTTCAGGTTTGGCATAATAGCGGAACTGTATTACATCGGAAGCCCTTGAGGTTACTACGCAAATTGCATACAGGGGTGATTATACGTCAAGAGGTGTTATTTGGATTTTCAGAAATACAGTTCCACAACCACTTTCGGAAATGTAGAACGATTTAAAGTAAAAGAAAGTAACATTCCTTCTGATCGAAGTTGACTGAGTGCGCCTGTCGTATCATGCAGAGTACGATTGCCACGTCACAGTTCGTAGATAATCTAGGTAATGAAATTATCAGTTGTGTTCATTTTCAATCAGTCACATTCATGTACGTTTGACATTTCACAATGATCAACAGATCAGAGGATTCGTGGGTGCGTTTCCATACCCCTAATATACAACTTGCAATTTGCTCAAACTGTTCTCCTATGTTGTTAAGACCCCCGCGTGTTATGTCACATATGCGCAGCAACTCGTTCATGTTGTTGTTTATGCATAGTTCTTGAAAGTTTTCATTCGATAACTAAACAAAATTGACAGAGGTTTGCTGGACGTAGCAACGGCAAATGTATAGAAAACGCCTTCCATCTATATAGATATTGTATAGGAGAGAAACATGCTTTATTGAAATACATTAACAAACATGTCTATAACGCACGCGCATCATCATTCCTTGTGAACAGTCTGTGAATCGAGCGCATCATTGCCGTAGAGGTATGCTTAATCTTTAGTTCTTGACAGTGTGAACACGTTATCTTACTCCCTACCTCGAACGAAAGGTCACTCAAACAAACGCTAATTAGGAGTACAGCATCCAGGGCCTATAATTGCATTTAGACTGTGTGAATCCAATAATATTTCCTACTTTTTTCCTCACCGATGATTATTGCAACGAACCTTGGCGACTAGCATTCATGCATGCATAACCGAACAGCTCGTCCGCATAGTGTCGAAGTTCGTATCCATTTTACATTGATCTGCACAGTCTTGGCCACCAATGAAAAATATCTCTAAATTGCGACGTTCTAGCAGAACGGCTGTGCACATGAGTTGCATACTTTGTACTTGAAGATTTCCTACTCGTATCTTCGCGTTCAAGACTAGACTAGTATTAATTCTAAAGAAACCTCACCCCAATAAATAACTAAATATTATGAGAGATGTATACTATTCTTGCCATTTAATCTACAAGATTCCCCTCCAAAGTGTATGAGAGAGGTAAAAAGCAATTTTCACAGTAAAGGGTGTAACTCTGAAATTTGAACATTTTTATCTCTAGTGATCTCATAAAGCTACAGAATTCAAAGATATTTTGGCATATGAGTAACCTACTTGGGTGCTACCTTGGGTAGCATAGACATCTTTAGGGATTACTTCGTTAAATTTTGGCAGGCACATAAGTACCCTAAATATTGCCCTTTTGGTGTACACAAAATACATAGACATTTTTGTAAAGCCCTGCATTTTTTCAGGAACAGTGAGGATTGTTTTTGTTATGCAGAATGTGAAGTTAGATGTTCAATGAAAAGTGCCAAAGAAGTTTAAACTGTAACGGCTCATCTATTTTTGAGAACAGAGTGTTGTAATTTGTCGTTTCGGAGACTTCATTTTCCGTTAACAATAGTTAACAAACTTCATGTGAAAAGCTCTGGTTTGAAAAGTGCTTTCTATCATTTCTTTTGTTCTTGATATAACACTTGATATCTATACTTCCAACTAATGACAAAATTTGTCTGATCATGTTGCTTGTAAGAAATTTTTTAAAGTTTGACTGAGTCGACCCAATTTTCCGTTAGCTGATTTGAAGCCTCCGAAACAAACTATTCAGACAGCTTGTACAAATATGAATGTAGGAATTTATCCAATCATTATATCAAAATGTAGCATAAGGACCCCTAAGTCACTTGTCAATAAATAGCTTAGATATTCCCAACTATTAGAAAATAATAGACATTACAAACTTTCCGTTAGCACTTGAAGCCTCCGAAACACTTGAAGCCTCCGAAACAGCAAAAAGATTATTTTTCATTTTTTAAATACCTAGACCGATGTGTTTCATGTTAAATCTGTATGGCAATCATAGGTTAGGATGTGCAGGCTCCCTTGAAGTTGAAAGTAAATAGATATCCAGTTAATTTTTTTCAAGACTTACTAATAACCAAAAAAACTTGTTTCGGAGACTTCAAACTGTAGTTAACACCATATTTTTTGCTATTGTGATTTTATAGATAGGGGAATGTTTACAGTTTTCCTATTTTATGTTTGGTTTTGGTCTAATAAAGTACAGGAATGTGTTAGATGTTATTGGCTTTTCATATTTTTAAAGATTTACAATAGTCAGTATTTCAGAAAGATATTTTACACCAGTGCTAGGACTATTCACCTGTTTCAAACCTTGATAATGTTAGAATCATTCACCAAATGATAAACAAAGTTGATACATATAAATCTTCCAAGCTAAATGAATATTTTAATATATAAAATATCAAAATGAATCACTATATTTTCCTAAATTATAAGACATCCTTAACATTTATCCAATTTGTTTCGGAGGCTTCATTTAGTTATTAACCACATGTATTATGCTCTTTGCCAACCCCTTAGGATAAAATGCCATAGGCCATGCCATCCAAAGACCATTTGTAACAGTAGGAGAGAAATTTGGTGGGCAAAGAACCCTCTAGAATTGTTAGGGAAGCAGTGTGTACAACCCCTTTTATGACAATGGAATAATAATAATAATATTTGGTTCTTTTTATACCACATATTTAACGTCTCTATGCGCTTCCAAATTTGAAAATTATTACCCCGGCTTTAGCATGGCTTCCATTACGGCGCTTAAGCATTTCAAGGAATTAATTCCTGCCAGGTAGCCAATTTACCTCACCTGGGTCGAGTGTGGCAAATGTAGATTAATGTCTTGCCAAAGGACATTACTGCTGCAGCAGGACTCGAACTAATAGACCATGAAGATCTTGAAGATATTGACAAGGTTACAGGAACATGTGCTAGCAACTTCTGATACTAGTTAGCATCTCTTCCAGACAGGCATGAACACTCCAGACAGTTATCTCATTTCCTTACTGTTATCCACAAGAATATAGAGGTAAGAACTGTATATTTTGTCCTTTAATTACTTTACTTGTACTTTTTTTAATGTGTCATTGTAATGGAACTGATGTGTGAAAGTTTTTAAAGTTTAGGTTTGTCACTACAAATATAGTGAGGCCTAGTTAAGATCTGTATTGTACATTGTACATGTACCTTTATCATACTCAATTTTTGTGGTTTTAAAGGTTGGGTGTCATCCAAATATCGTTTGATTCCTGTTGATGTGCAGCCTAAAAAAAAATGCTCCAAATCTCATTCATCTTGTGACATCATCTGTAAATCATTAGTGAGCTAACAAGAGACAGTGGTATGTATAATAGCTTAACCAGAACTGATCACCTGTTTACAATAGACCATACAATACCAACATATGAGTTGCTATGTCAGAAGTGGTGTAGCATCACTAGGAAAAGAAAGGTAATGTGGAGGTATTTGTGAGCATGTGCTGAGCTGGAGAAAGTTACATACCAATTTCTCTTGTAAGCTTACTAATGATTAACAGATAGATGAATGAGATCTGGAATATTTATTTAGGTGGAGCTTAGCAGGTCTGAGAAAATTATTGTACAATATTTTAAAATCTATGAAATATATTTATAACAAATTATGAGTTGTATGCAGCCCTGCACATAAACATGAATCAATTTATATTTCGACGTCACCTGACTTTTAAGGTTTGCCTCGGTACCAAATGTTTAAATTAGACTTCTGATATACATGTGTGTACATATACAGGTCTATGGCTAATTTGGCTATGCACAATGGTAAACCAGTAACAATGAATGGAATCCTTGTACATATAACAATTTTGAACAGGTTATTCCTGCAAATCCATGGGCAAAACAGATTAAAACAAGTCTGTCATTAATTAGTACTTAAAGATTTGTGCAATGTACACATTAAGCATCCTTAGTGAAGGTGCCCATAAAGACTACTGAACTAGTTCTTAAACACACATGGATAAAAAATAAAATATTATGTAATGCACATGCAAATATACATTCAAGATGTACTTTTAAAATTAAACACAATTATTGTTTTTTAGTGTCCAAGCTCAGATATATGTATTAACATTGTTCTGTGCAGTACAAACTGCTAATTTCTTATTTTCTTCTCCAATTGCAGGATCAATGTGAGGGATTATGTGGCCATATATTTTGATGCACCTTCATCTAGCAGCAGGATTACAAATGGGGTGGTTTTCATGGCTCTCGTAAGTATTACCCATGTTAGATCTCAGATTATTGAAAAAACATTTAACAGGATCAACTTTCTGTATGTGAGAAATACTTAGACAAAAAGATTTTTCTAAAATGTATATGAGCAGGTGTTGTGGTACTTAACAAAGTTAACAGGGTGGATTAAAATAAGGGACTGTGAGATATTTTAAAGAAGTAAAATGGATTCTGAAAGCTGTTTTTCTGTGTTTTAATGAAAGTTTGTATTTACTATATTCTTATTTTGCTACTAGGTAAAAGTTGTGATTGATGACAATGTCAAAGTCAAATTCATGAGCCGAAACAACAATGGTCTGTATGAATTTACAGAGGACCGTGAAGCCCATCAGCCTAAAAACATGTAATACAGAAGATGACTCTACCATCTATGACCCCAGCCGGCAGATAAATTTCTTTGAAATAAGAAGTAGAACACAATTGTGTTCCAAGACAAAAACCTGTAAATACCATGCTATTGGGTTTCATAAATATGAATGTCTGTGTAAATGTAAACCCATAACGAACAAGTTTGTGGAAACCACTGTGCAGAAATTTAATTCTTTGCACTAAGAATAAATGACAAAGACGCAAGTGAAGGGTAATGATACATTGCTATGAATTAACATAAATGGTTTCTATGTGAACAAGTATTTTAAGTGCTTTACTTTCAGTTCAACATTTTATCAAAACTTCAAAAGTAAGGTTAAATTTTGCTTTGTATATTGCCTTTGCAGTTGACAATAAGTGTGTTAACATATTTGAAGTCTCCGAAACACTACTTTGAACTGATCCTATACATGTATATGTTCCCTGAATGTTTCAACTTTGATATGAGAAAAGTGATTTCCTTGGAAATTACATACTTGACAATATATTTCCCTGAGTATCAGCACAGATTTGAAATCCACATGGATTCTATTAAGTGACTTTGCAATGTTTGCGTACTGAACAAAAAGCTCATTGTATTAAGTAAAGATACTTTGTAACATACTGTATATTAACAAGTATTTTTACTCTGTAAACAAATGTTTTTGGTGTTATATTAGTAATTTAACATGTCATTAACAGTAAAGTTGAATTTTTCTTAATCTGTTACCCAAGTAATGGACAACATTTTATGTTAACATGATTGAAGTCTCCGAAACAGGCAGTGTTGTTAACCTGAAGCCTCCGAAACACACACATAAGAAATTTTCAACTTCCTCATTTGAAATGCGATTTCTTTGGAATTTGCGTTGGTAATTTAGCCCTCACTGAATGGTATTTGTATAATATTTTTTATTTTGCTCCCCCTCTTGGAAAAAAGGTAAATTTGAAAAATTAGATGTCAGAGTTGTATTTTATCTTGAATTTGAAAAACGCATTGAATTTTTTTAAAGACCGAATAAGTTTGACCAAAAAAAAACCTTTTAAGCCTTCAGGTACATTAGAATAGCAAATGGAAAATTGCAATGAATTATGTTTGCCAAACAAATGTTGTCATTTAAGTTGATAGAATTAAAATGTTGTTTTTGTTCAAATTTATCATATTTGTCACAGTTGTTCATTATTTTTCCAGGTTTCTCATGTAGTTTAAGCTCCAAAACCAAAAAAAATCCATAATTTAGACATTGCTAGTAACAATTTTAGTAGAAATGTTTATGGAAATATATTTTGAAATTTTGACCCTGTTTGAGAAAAGTTACACCCTTTACCGTGAAAATGACCATATCTACAGTTTCCCAGCTCGTCATGCCCATTTTCTCGACAACATGACGTAATATGCAAAATCGTTTATCAAGTTACTTTATTTAAATGTATGGATGCTTCCTTCCCAAGTCTGTGTAATGATGAAGTATTTTATTCACCTGCTATTATCCTTGATATTGCAATTTTCAGAACGCAAATGGCATAAATAATTTGGTGCTGTTCTGTGGTGAAGGTTACGCGTACATTTTGTGCTAGTTTGTGCTATCAAATCAAAAAGTATTTCCAAATAAAGCTTGGTGCATATTCATATACACAATTATCAAGAAAATGGCTGCACCCAAATCATGCTTAAAGGTAAAGACCAGTATTGGAAACGCCCCAATTTCAAAAAATGAAATGGAAGCTTTTATTACCAATCATGTGAAAGAATATGTTTTGAATAATACATGATGATAAAAATGTTGACGGGAAACCGCCTACTAATTGATATATTTGGTAAATTAGTGTATCTCTCGCCTGTTGGGTGATACAAATGCACGTGTCGCGCACGTGTGTGTGTAGTCCCATATACATCTTTCTGTGTACAGTGATTCTAACTTTAGGAAGAGGCTTGGCCAAATTTCTTATCATTTTGATGATTCCAGAACCTTGCAGTACATCTATGCTAGATGATCAACCTTTTCTGATCGATTTCACAATGTTTCTTTCACAATGCAATCGCATGTCCATAACTGGTCTTTAGCTTTAAAGGCTGTACATCATGCCAAGAATATTTTCATTTATATATCCCTTGTACTTTTTTGTAAAGAATATTATACATCAACAGGCAGAAATACATCACATCTTCAGCATATCTACACTTATTTTGTGGGATGAGGTTCCCCTTAATGTAGGTATATGCAGAAGTCAAGTCAAGTCTTTAGTTACCCGCCGTTACCTTGTACTAGTCAGCACTTGAGTATTAGAATACAAGTATCTTCATTTCATGGTACCATCACAATCCCATGATTGGTTGGGGAGGAACAAGGGATAGGGGGCTCTTGCCCCCCCCCCCCCCCTCCATAAAATGACGACAATGAGGAAAGGGAGAATGAGCTATAGGGGGGTCGGGTGGGCTACAAACGGTGTTACAGACGCTTTAGCACACATCCCTCGGTATCCTTGTCCGCCTGCTTTCATCAACTGAATAAGTCCAGTACGGTCCGAATGACACCACCATTCCCTTAATCATTAGACCTATACTAGGCCACTGTCCCCATCTACCGATTTTATTTAATTGTTTAGCAGCATTGGTATATAACAACCTATCTTTATTCACCACTTGTTTTCTATGTACTTGCTTACCATTTAAGGCGCTGCAAAGTCATTTCATGTAAGTCTGATCTACTGAAAACTGCACGAAGTAATGACTTCCATTTCTTGGAGTTAAGGTACATGATATTAAATGAAAATGGAGCCACGCACCCCTTAAAAAGTGTTTAAATCTTGAGGAGTTGCAAAGTATACTAAACCATTGATAATAATAATAATATTCCACTTTTATATACCATTTAATACATATACGATGTCTCTAAGCGCTGTATAGATATACTATTACACCGGTCAAAGTTGGATTCAATGCTTGCCCGCCCACACTGCGTTATCTTCGATAACTATCATTGATCAACCATTCCCCGGAAGGTTGCCCTCTAGACGAAAAAAAAAGACAAAAGAGAAAAGAAAACGAAGATCTAAAATCAAGCAGCTAACAACTCCCCTTCCATTAGCTGTCCTCTAAAAACCATATGCAGTTTTTCGAGATGAACCTCAACTTGAGGCAGTGTGGAAGGGCCTTTTAGCATGGCAGGATAATATAGCTTGCCCTTGATTATCCGCCCTGGTGCTTTCCATATCTAGTCAGCTAAAAACTTTGTCACATTTATGGCGTGTGCTTTTCCTATTCCCCCTTCCCACATATTCTCTTTGCAAATAGGATTATGAAAAATTTGAAATGTCAAAAATCATCCTCATGATTAAACATGGCAAAAAACTGTTCGAGAATGAACTCTGGGAAAAAAGGTTGTATGAGCAGGAGATGCCAAACAGGCGTAGATACAGACACATATCCAAGCGGAGGAACACCTAGAGTGATTGGGTTCGAGGAACTCCAAGTGAACACAACACAGAGAAAGAGAGAGAGGGATAGGGAGAGAGAGTGATAGAAAGAGAGAGAGAGAGAGAAAAAGAGAGAGAGAGTGATAGAAAGAGAGAGAGAGAGAGAAAAAGAGAGAGAGAGAGTGATAGAAAGAGAGAGAGAGAGAGAGAAAGAAAGAGAGAGAGAGAAAAAGAGAGAGAGAGAGAGAGAGAGAGAGAGAAGTCAATTGTAGGAAACAATAGTATTAAGTAAATACCAATGAAATCGGTTCTTCACCATGGTTACGGTATACATACGATTGACATGTACTACCAACCTGTTGGCAACCCTTTACAAAATAATAAATGAAACTTACAACTGGTTACCAGTGTATAGAAAGGCAAACAATTTACGTTTCGTCCATTGTGTCCGTTTTAAATCTAACAACTCCATGATTGCATAGCCCGACCGCTCCGACCGAACGGGGAGAGTTCACACTCACGAACTGACCAATGGTGACACGGCGTCCAGGCTCGGACATGACGGTTTGAAAGAAGGCAGAATCTAAGCGGAATCTTCAATAACCTCTCCACTTGGTCGTGTCAAAATAAGCAGGCATGAAGCAGCACTTAAAGGCCACTCACTCGCGACGCACTGGGACCCTGCTTAAACCCATGCAGGCCACCTGCATCAACTTTGACCAGGACGTGTTTGGCCTATGATAGATGATTTGAAAGAGCTTGAAGAGGGAGCGAGACATAGCTAGAGAGAGAGAGAGATAAAGAGAGAGAGAGAGAGAGAGATAGAGAGAGAGAAACAGAGAGAGGGGGAGGGAGAGAGTGTGTGAGAGTGAGAGAAAAAAGGGGGGAGAGAAAGAGAGAGCTTTAGCTAGGGTACGTGGAGGAAGGAATGGAGACACATAGAGAAATAGATGGAGAAGGTGGAAGGAGGGGACGAGGGGAGGGAGGGGGAATAAAAAAAAGAGAGAGTGTGTGTATGTGTTTTGTATGTGGGTGTGTATATAAAAGAGGAAGGGAGAGAGAAAGAGAAAGAGAGAGAGTCAGACATAGACATAAATACAACGATCGATGAACGGGGGGGGGGAGAAAATAGAGAGAGAGAGAGAGAGTATTATTGACACAGAAAAAGTAAGAGAGGGAGAGATTTAGCGGGGAAGTGAACCCACTTTTCTTTAAGATCCGCTAGAAATAGAGGGATTTTAAGGATTTTAATTGATTGACCATTGCAATCTGGCCTAATCAGTTCAGCCTAGGCCACGTCCAAATGGATGAATATATAATTGTATGAATATTTTCTTTTTTTCAAGGCAATACAAGAGTGCACCAAATTTCCTTAAGGTAAACAGTTGGAAGAAACCAAACGTATACAGATCGTACTGCATACAAAATAAATCATGTATATATTACGAGCAATCGACCGAAAGTTATTACACAACACCGTTGTTTATACTCAGGCGCAATACGAATTTACATGGAAAGAAACGTGATCCAAACAGTTAAAATCACAAACATCCTCACGGTTTAATTTCTAAAACAATAAAATTACAATTGAGAGTCTCCTGTTTATTATTGTTGTTTTCTATTTGTCATGTTGAGTACAGACAATAAAAACAAGGAGGAAATTCGATAGAACAAGCGCAAAACAACGTTTAAGTTGGAGTTGGGGAAGATCATATCGAAAATTAGCTATGTTAAAATATCCACCACCCCCCCCCCCCCTCCCCCCCCCCCCCTGGTGGATCAAGGGGGGGGGGGAGATAGGGGCGTGCGTGCGCATCCTTCTCAAGGCTTGTTCACACTTGTCGCAGAACATATTTCTGTTCTCACAAAGTCAGAAAGAACCTTGAATTCTATACTTCTAACGACTCGTAAGTAATAGAAACATTGACGCTAGCCTGTTTTTTTTCTTTTTCAAATGGGTATAAAAGGTGTCGTGAAGTGGCGAATCTAAGTCTGGCGAGTTTCGAGTAGGCGTCTGATACATCTCAGTTTTGATGTCTTACTTCTAAAGCTGGTCAAAAATACTTGAACTTGAAATTGAGTTTGTACATCGTCCTCGCTGTAACCGATTTAGAGTAAGGTTATGCCTTTGGGCATGTTGGGAGTAAACGACAAGGACTAATGTTTCGAAATGTTAAGAATATCACCACACAACGTTAAAATGATGCAGGAAAATATGCCCCATGCCCTGCGCAGACTAGAATATAAAGTTTTGAAGAGACAATATACATTAACATGCGCTAGAAAAGCTCCCTCCGGATTTTGTTCGTTGCATTGTAGCATCAAAACACGAAAATAGTCCAAACGTTGCTGTATAGTATGTAGGAAGATAATCGGGTTGAAGTGGCAACCATTAGGTAGGCGACTTTCCAAGTGGGCGTTTGATACATCGCAGTTGTGATGTCTTACTTCTAAAAGCGGTCAAGAATATTTGGACTTAAAACTGGGTTTGCAGAATGTCCTTGCTGTACAAGAAGTTGATTTGTAAATGTGCCTTGCGGCTATGTTGGGCAAGGCAAAAGGGTCCAACGACGATTGCTTGAAGTGGACAATCTTGTATGGCAATTTACAATACAAAATAAGCCCATCCTGACACATTAAAACAATTTGTGTGTTGTTGATTGGAACGAATCGAATAATTTGGTAGCAAATTCGATTATAATGTATATACATGATTTTTGATCGTTACTGTCTGTGGTACTGTTAAGAACTTTGAGCAACTTCTGATTGTCTACGGTGCTTGTCAAGTGTTGTTGTTGTTGTTGTTGTTTTTTTTTTTAATTGTTGAAAGAGGAAGGAATATTTTTCCATAATCGGTCGTTACCCCCCCCCCCCCCCCCCCCCCCCCACCTTCCCCCCCCCCCCCCCTTTCTCTCTCTCCCTCCATCTCTCTCTCTCTCTCTCTCTCTATCTCCATCTCTCTCTCTCTCTCTCTCTCTCTTTATCTACCTGAAACGTTAGGTTATTTTTTACTTAATCTTCGACACACCGATCCTTTCCGTTCTCCTTCATTCAACTCGTGGCATTACCATGATTGAGAATAATTTCACCGATCTACCGGCAAGCCCTACAGGTTTGACGAAACGGAACACCGGCTGGCGACATTCGGGTCACATCCTCTCCCCAGGAGATCGTCACGTGATCACGCCTGTTTGAGCCTGCATTTTGAGCGCCACCTTGCGCATGCGCATACCACAATCGTGAAATTCAAAGGGTCAAATTTACTGAATGCTGAATGTGTGTGTTTTGAGAATGTCACATCATTCCATTTGCTTTTCGAGCGGCCCATTCATCAAGTCATTACCGGGGAATGAATAAGTTGCCGCTTGTGAAGATGTAAATCCGGAAGGACAGGAAGAACAGGAAGAAAGACGGGCATGATGGACGATAGGGTGCCCAGGCCTCTTCAGTTCCCGATATTATTAGTTTCCTTGTCCTCTGACTGTACCTCTCTCATATTGCTGTATCACTTTGTCTCTCCTCTTTTTTCTGTCAGTTCCTTTAATCTTCTCTCATTTCCTGCCATACTTTTATTAAATATCATGTTTCACCCAACTCCTTTCATCTTTTCTCCTTTTCGCTCCCGACCATTAGGATATGTATCCTTGCAATTATTCTAGCCGAGCTAGTGATCAACAGGAGACACCTTCTGCAGAACATTATTTTGTAGCTTCCAACAATAAATCATTAATCTGTTACGGGAAGCGATGAGAAGATATAACCTTCAAAGATCTTGGTTGAAAAAAACCCCAGTAAAAGTACTCTAGATAAATCTAATTTAGACATCGCCAAAGCGTAACCAATTACAAATGACATATCTCCCCCGTGTTATTGTCTCAAGATCCAACTCACATAATTATATAACATATGTTAACATTTTCCTCAGATGAATCGTATAATAAACTCATCTGAAGACATTACCGTTTCAAATGATCTTTATAAGAATCGTAGAGTATGTTCAACCCACACATGACAAGAGAGAAAGATAAATAGCCAATCTATCTATCACATCGGTTAACTTTGGTATTTGTCTGTCTTCAGATAGAGTAGGCAGCCACTTGACAAGTGGTTCTAGTTCATTACTCTTCGTTTCCCTTCTCTTTCTTCGTGTTCTCCTTTCCCTGTCCTTCTTGTACTATTCTAATCGTTTGTATTTGCTGAAGTGTATTCAGTCAAACCAGTCTATAAAGGCCACTCCAAGGGAAACAGAAAATGTGGCGACTGTAGACAGGCAACCTTTCTAGACAAGTTCTACAGCAAATTTCTGTCTCAGGGGAGACAATATGGGTGACCACTGAAGACAGGTGGCCTTTATAGAGAGACGGTCGCTAAGACAGGTTTGACAGTATTTTGTTTATCCTTCAATGCAGCAGAGTTCTTCGTACATCGGCTGAATCAGTTCATCTTCCATCTGGTAGGGGCGGTACAAGGGCCTCTATATTCATTTGCAAACTACACGAGGTACCTTTTTATGATGCTGAACGCTACGATAACGTTAATGCAAAACAATATTATTGTGATTCCCATTTAATGTGAAAAGTCGTTGGTTTCGAGGTAAAGTGGAGTTCTGGTAAACTGTGAAAGGAAGAGTCTGGAAGCAAGTCGGAGAGGTTAACTTTGTAATACATGATAAATTGATGTTTCTTTTGTACTTTTACATCATCAAGTTATATCAATTGACTCACTCCTGCGAACACCACACGAATTAAACACATAAATGAGTATATGGGACTTCATGCCCATGTGACGTGGAAGTTTGATCCCAACTGTTAAGATATTTCTCTTCATATTTCTAATAGGAGAGGACTTGAAGATCCCTCCTTTTAATACGTGGGAACATGTTTTACTACGATTTTTTTCCAACTGACATACAAAATTAAGAAGAATACCGACAAATCACCTCTACCAGAACCCAACCCAAAGTGTGTTTGGGCGAATCGGCAAAATGGAGTGTCTTGGGTAGATGTGGACTTAGTACAGTTTCATTCCAATAAGGACAACCGTTATCGTGGTATTTTACTTTGTAAGAAATGAAATGACACTTCAATAACTTTCTTAGCGGTAACCCGACAAAAAACTTTCCCAATACGTCCTGAATCAATTATGTTTGTAGAACGTTTTTACGTCCTAAACACATTTCACGTCCCATCGGAAGTAATTCCATTGATTATATTTTGTTAAAAGACATCGACAACATGTAGTAGTGTTTCCGTCCATTCAACTTGATCTACTTCAAATATCCTTCCGCAATGCAAAGGGCATTGCAAAGATGTGATTTATCACTTGGTGTTTGTCTTTACCTCCTCACGACCTCTTACCTTCCTCCGGACAAAAAGAAGTACCTCTTCGGGATAGCTGCTTTTGAATGAAAGTCTTGCGCCCGTCTGTGTATAGATTGTGCTTTACATGAAGGGTTGAACACCACATCAGATCATGATAAAACTATTCATGTGAAGAGAATGGGATGTGAGTGTGACTTGCTGAAGATGTGAGAAGAGGGTTGATCAATGAGATAAGGGACCGAAATAAAGTGTTGAAACTGGAGAACAAACCCAGCACAGGCGAGAATAAATATTTTCCCGGCCATCCGTCTTGGCAAAGAAGTTAAACAAGTTTCGAAATCACATTAACGGTTGCCTTTCAGTACAGGTAGAGCGATTGATTTGCACAAACTGTAAACTTTTCCTAAAGGCGGTCACGGGAGGAGGGAGGCCAACGATAAAATCTGCCAGAACGCTGAATTTCCAAAACTAACATTATTAGAAAGTTGTTTATTTGTTATGATTTAATAGTTATTAGGAATTTTCATTTTTCCATCTTGATTCGTTTCAGATAGTCGGTGACGCAAGTGTCCTTTTTTCCAAATTAGAAAAAAATACTTCCTACAATATCCATTGAATAGCTAACCTAGCCTTGAAGAAGAAGATAAAGAATAAGAACGAGTTGCAGAAGAATGGGAAGAAGAAAAAGCAAAAGAAGCAAAGGAGATGACATAGGACCTGGGGAATGGGATGGTTTATGTAATCAAGAACGTTTTGTTCTAAGGTTTTTTTTTCTAGAAGGTATATTTTCTAGAACCAAAACATAAAGAGAGAGAGAGAGAGACAGAGAGACAGACAGACACAGTTGAGAGATTACGTAAAAGTGTAATGTGATGGGACATGTTTCAATAGGTATGCTAGAGGTAAGGAGACAACACACACACAAATGAAGAAGGTACAAATGAAGAACCCCCCCCCCCACGCACATACACACACGAACACACACACGCACGCACACACGCACACACAGACACTCAAACAGAAAATGCCAAATGAGAGAGGGAGAGAGAGAATGAGAAAGGGGGAGGGGGAGGAAGGATGGATGAATAGAGATAAAGAGGAGGGGTGGCGTGGGATGGAGAAGGGAGAGAATGGAAGCACACGTCCAGTAAAATTATACGCCCCAAAAAAATACACAGGGACATCTTTTCAACCAATCACCATCCAACCAAACCACACTTTCTTCATGTATTTTCTATTTTCCTCAAACACGCACGCGAAGGAGCAAACTGCTGATTGAAGCAGATATTACCCTGGTAACAGGTACAAGCCCCTCCTGTCTTCGTCCCCTCCCCCTTACTTTCTTTCCATCACAAGTATTCGTTCTCACTCGGCTAACCGTCAGTATCGTTGGCTAGCATATGCAGACAAACTTAATTTGGCGTGATGACAAGAGAGAGGACGTGGCAGATATATTTCACGCGATGATGCATACATGAATGTCAAAAGACGGTCCCTGTTTGCGGCACGGAAAGAGCAAACGGATTCAAAGTCGGTCACACAACATGAGCCTGAGATAATCAAATTTAGAGATAAAGTTGAGAACAAGTCGTGGGTTTATTACCGTGAAAGAAACTGTCTCGAAGCGATCGGGAACGTTGATTTAGTAGAACACAAAATTTGAAGCATCTTTTGCGGTTTTGGAGTCATTAAAATGTCACATTGACTCAGACTTGCTGACCTAAGATTACATGAACTGCACACATTATGTCTATGGGACTGTATACAAAAGTTAGTTGCAAACTTGTTTCGTGTATTTTCAATAATAGGGCATTTTCTTTTCTATGTTTTTACACCAAACTGTATTTCAATGAATATGAAAGCTTTAACAACTAACAAGTATCATCGTAACCATACTTCAACAAGGTCCAATTTTTAAAGTCCTTCTGCGCGGCTAGCCATTTGGTCCAAGAGTCAATATATATTATATATACTTATTTTGGACTTGAACCCGCGACTTTTGATTTCCCAGCTCCTTATATTAGCGTTCAAACCATTCGACTACACATCCCATTCACTTCAGTTCAATTTAAATGAGATTTATTTCGCAATCAAATTATATGATCATCAATGTATTATATTTCCTTAGCATAAGTACGACCGTGATCGATTTTAAATGTAAGCTATAATCATAGCTATTAACTACATTTTTAGATTTGCTGTTTACTGTTTCTTCTCCGTTCCCATGTAGTCGTTAGACTTCCGATAATATTCAAAGCCTAAAACCAACAAGCTTTGCTTAATACCCAGCAGTCTATTTCCTCTCCTCCTTTCTTAATTTACAAGCGCCTATGCAAACAATTCAAAGTAGTTTGATATGATCTGTGAATTTACTGTATTCCAAGTACCCATGTATCATCAAACTGTCATGACTAGTATTGGATTGAAACATGTAAAACACTTTTTTTTAAAGTGGGTTATGTTACATGTAACCGTGTAACTAATTATCCTCTGCTACCTGATTCAATGATGTAGACGTCTAGACGCCCAGGACAGCTCGTGGCTAAACACGTATTGACTTACTAATTACATGGAATAGGGACGCTTTCAAGATGTAATGAAACAAAATAGCTGGTAAATATTTATGAAGAAAGAAAGAGAGACAATGCAACGTTGACTCGGGCCCGAGACCTTTTTCCTGCTTATAGCATTGATTTTTTATCATTGTCTTCCGGTGTAATTATAAATACTGCTTTACTAAAAGTTTGAGAAAAGCTAAAACAACAGACAGACAAAATGTTGAGTTGAGGACGGAGAGATGTACACACAGAACGAAGAGAGAAAGAAGATGAGAGGGGAGACAAGAGAGAGAGAGAGAGAGAGAGAGAGAGAGAGGGAGAGGGGCGTCTGTCTATTTTATTTAACTTTTCAATGAAGTAAAACAAAATCTTTTGATTTACTCGGGGGTAGAAGATGACTGAATATCTGTTTAAACTACTTTTTATTAGGGACTTTTAGATTTGCGTGAACTGATACGTGTGACGTCCATTCAAGGCAGTGCATCAAAAGGACATCGACCGTAGCAATCCCCATTGTCTACGTGCGAATCTAAAAGTCCCTATTATCATGTTAAGCATTAACAAATATATAAATATGTGTAATTATGTTTAATCATTTTGGAAATATCTGTAAACTTCGGGAAGTCTGTACAATGTAACAAGTGTTGTATACCTATAATCATGTCAAACATTAACAAATAAATATGAGTATTCAAAACAATCTGAATTAATTAATTTGGTGTTATGTTCCTCATATATTACTTTCATTTTATATGATAGCGAGTGTATTCCATGATTGTTGTGTAGTAATCAGTAGGAACGAAGAGATGACCGTCTTTGTAGCAAAAGGGCATTATTCCATTAAACGCCAACCAGGAAATAACCTTTGTAGGAATTCGGGAAATATCATTCATGCTTAACATTTCAAATGTATGGATGAGCACTTTATCCTAATTTGTTTGAATGTAACCAAGTATCTGTGTTGGCAGTTGCTCAACGTGCGTGACAAATTAGCAAATCAACAAAGTCCGTATCTCGAAAAAGTCACAAAATGTGAAGCATCACGCACGTTAGCACTTCCAAATGCCATGCACTGTCAGAAGACTTTTCGTTACCAAATGGTGCGCGAAATTACTAAGATAGTATATTGAGGGCTGGTTCGTCAGAGCATATGTACAAAGAATGAAAAGGTACAAGGTTACAAACCAGATAGTTGTTCTTTCGGGCATATTCACATATATTTTGTATTTTCAACCCTACAGAAAGACTGATCTAAATCTTGAATTGATTGTAGGTTATTATGATTTGTTTAGCCAATTGAAAAAATTTGCACACAAGAACTTAATACCTTTGTGGAAACATTTGAACTTCAGAATATTTTGTCAGTGTTCATAAAAAAGAAAAATATTAAAGATTTAGAAAATATCGTGCTTGTAGAATAAATATATATTTGTGTAATGTATAGGGAATGTAGGATTAGAAAAGATAGAGAGGAGGGAAGGGGGAGGGGTATAGTGACGGAGAGAGTGAGAGAAGGGAAAGACAGAGAGAGAGAGGGTGACGAAGATAGGGAGAAAGAGAAAGATTTATAGAAGGAGAGGAGGGAGAGACAGACAGACAGACAAACAAAGAAATCTATTTCATTTCCCGCTTTTCATTCATTTCATAATTCAGAAGACTCGTTACGTCAAAGTCGAAATTGAATTTTAGTGCTATTACAAATTCAAGGACTTTGATCAGTGTCTTACGTCATATTTGTATCTTGTAAGTTGCAGGGATTAGCTCCGATTTCTAGTTTACGCATGCATGACGTGGTGTAAAACAAACGGGTGGCACGTACGATCTTGCTGTGTGATGATCTATCCCAGCTTGAACACTTCATAAATTATTACGTTCATGCAACCAGAAACAAAGATTCCTATAGACATTATTTATATATAGAGGGGTATCCCAATTCCACACTCCCCTGCTACCCACTTACTAACTCCATCACTCACCCACACACACCCTACTCCCCGCGCTCAAACTCCCACACTTCCACACTCACCCACTGCCCACCTGCCCACAACCCTGCTCCCATACTCCCCCACTCAACTAGCCCCGACCCCGCCCACCCCACTACATGAGCGTAAAAGCTTTCAGAAATTAACGCAAGGGCAGCTTCAATCTAATTGTCGTATATATAAATCATGTTCGGATGACGTAGTATAATGTCATTATAATGTTCAACTTTTACAGTAGGTGATGGGCAAAGCATTTGCATATTCACCCGAGTTTTTTTTCTTCTCGAAAGTCTTTGCGATCGTGTTAAAAGTTATATTAAAAAGAATTATATCATGAAGAATCGTTATACGCTTGTCTTAGTCTAGCCCCCTTATGCAATAGAAGGCATTGCTTTGACTTTTGAAGTATCTCTTTTTACTGATTGCGAAGTTCGAATGGAATGAAGCCCTCGGCGATGACAGTTGGGGTCTTATAAGTGAGCGATTAAGAGCAAGGTCGGATTATGTTACAATGAAACATAAGTCTCTAAAATTAGTCTTGAGATATTCATGTTCGTAAACTCGGGATATTTAGGGATTTGAATTGATGGACAACGGAATCCCGAGAAAGCTGAAGATTTTGGAGACAGATTACTGGCCGCCATATTTCTAGTCTCTCCACACAACAAGAATCTGAAAAGATATGGGATTACTATGCCAAATGCGAGCGACTGGTAGTTTGTCATTTTAATAATTTGATTCATTATGAATGGCGAAGATATTCTCCGAGACACATAATTTGTTTAATGTATTAAATTCAATTTTGTAGCTATCAATGCAATCAGAAACTCACAAGGAAGAGAAACTTGTTTGTGCCTGCAGACTATCCATTAATTCCTTTGTCAGAATTCGAGACACCTAAGATTAAACGTGATTTATTTTTACCGCTAAGAATACGATTGCATCAATATGTTCCGAATATAGATCTTTACTGGGCCACTTAGCTTTACGATTTAGTATTATAAGTAAACGTGGGTTGTTTGGTTTTTAGGATGTTTGACTTGGAGACACTCTGCGAAGCAAACAACCTCCTGAAAACCTAGTTACTCACAAGGGGGCGCTGTTCTTCCTGTGGAGTTTCTAATTATCACGTGCTATTTTAAATCCACAATCATTGTCGCACCTATGTTTATACGCTTGGAATTTACAAAATTGGAGATAAATTTGGTTTCGAACCAACAAAACTTTTCAGGGAATTCAAACAAATGTTAGATAGCCATGTATGAACATGCCGACATAATAAAGGACTTCGAAGGGGCTGGGATGGGGGGGGGGGGGGGGGTGTCAGTCCTAGAATTAAGCGACGACGGCCGGCGATTTTTATTTTTGTGTTTATAGACGGTTTCACCAGGTCCTTTGATTGTGATCGAAATCCCTACAGTTATTATAGAAATATGACCAAAATAGACAAATGCATTGGTGGAGGCAAAATAAAATCATGATTTAATTATCAAAAGTTCGGTGCAATAAAATATCGATGATCAAATATCGAGATATCAGTTTATATTCGGTTTGATTACGATTTATTATCGTTGAAGTTACTGTATACACTGTTAGAACAAGTATTACAATTTTTAATCAAGTTGGTTAAAATTGTAATCAACCACGGATTACCAGGTGAATCACACAATCGTTGGTTAAACTTTAACCAACAGCCTGTTGATTAAAAATTAACCTGTGGTTGATTAAAATTTTTAATCAATTATTGGTTAAAAAAATTTGCTCAATGTTGGTTAAAATGGTGTTGAATAAACTTTAACCATTTGTTGATTAAAATTTTAATCTTTTGTTGGTTATTTATGCTTTGATCGGGGCTGATTCACATGTTGTTGGTTAAACTTACATGGGCCGTTGGTTAAAATTGTAACCATTGTAGGTTAATTATTTTTTGATTCACACGATGTTGGTTAAACTTTAGTGGGTTGTTGGTTACAGTTATAACCACTGTTGGTTAAACTTACGGGGATTTGGAGGTCTTATCCTCGTGATTGCAGGTAAGAAATGGTTTAATATGATTATCATCAATGCTAATATTAGAAGGAAGAAGTGAAATAAGGTTCTTGCTCAAATTAAAAACGCTTTGTGTCCCGGCCCGTAGGTTGTAGCTCAGCCAGTAAGTGTAACGGATGACCTACCCAAATTGCATGCATGAAGACGTTTCACTTTATGATGACATCTTATTTTATATTTAATTGTTTTAAACAAGTAGATACAATTAGATTTAAAAAATAAGATTATTATTCATGCATGCAATTTGGGTAGGTGATCCGTAATAGGCCTACACTTCTCCTTCTTTAATTGGGTCTGCCTCCTTCACGGTTGAAGATTCTTGCAGACTGATGAGTGTGTGTGTGCGCTTACGTTAGCCAGGTGCACGGTGCAATCAAAATGTTACTTGTTGGCCCGGCTTATTGGTTGAGCTACGTACAGCCTAGGGGACACAAATCGTTTTTGATTTGAGCAAGAACCTTATTTCACTTCTTCCTTACAATCTTAGAATTGATGATGATAATATTAAAATAATTTCTTACCTGAAAACACGGAGATAAGACCGTCCAAACCCCCATTTCTCAGGTCCTCGCGACAACCTCCATTGTTAATTTTGTCGCACGCGTAAACTGCATGTACTTTGCATGTACTTAATTTATTTGTATGTCGAGCGATCGCTAGCTACGCGCTTCGATAGCGTTCCGTTGGGTCACGTGACCAGTACTTTAATCAACATTGATTAAACTTTAACCGGAAGGGGGCTTTCATTACTGTCGGAATTTTGTTTTTAATCCATGCTGGGTTACAATTTTTGCCAACGACTTAGACTTAACCAACATAGGTTAAAAGGAATAATTTTGATCAACACTGTTTTTAACCAACGCAAGATTAAAAGTAAATTTTAATCAACACTACATTTTTAACCAACGTTGAGCGTTTTTTAATCAACAATTTTTTAACCCGCAGTTTTTTAATACTTGTTTTAACAGTGTAAAGTATTTACGAAAGGACATATCGCTCGTGTTAAATGGCACGAGCGAACACATTATCACGGCATATCGCTTCCACTCCATTATATGAAATACTAAATTTAGGTCCTGTCTATGTTCATTTCTCCCGACATATCGCAAGAGTCGGTTTCGTTCGTGCTCTTTCCTATAGCTGGATCAATATAGGGAGTCACCGGGGAACTGGTTCCGGAAACACAGTATCCGCCCTTCGCGGAATACCTAAGATACATTGACATCTATTTCTAGTGTTGCTTGGGAAGGGAATAATATGAAAATCAAAATAGGGATAGGGAGATTTTATTCATCCTTGTTCGCCGTCACAGGCCATATTTTTGTTTATTCCTTTTTTTACGTCTTCCTGTGCACACCATCCTTTTCCAATTATTAATCTGACCCGTTTGCAACCAACACCAACAGAATATGTCACGCATGTCCTATCTGTGAAATTTGAACGTTAGCAGTGTCCTATATCTTAAATTATGCAAGGGAACCCGTTTAATTTCTAGACTTCACTGTCAGACACTATTGAGTGACTGACTGACTTTTCTTTCTTTTGTAATTACATACGAAAAATGAGCTGTAAAGGATACATGAGCATTTGTCTACATCAATAACCCACTTTTTGTAATGGCCAAAATAAACTGATTAAATCTTTGCGCAGCACAAAACGTACGACTATTCGTAATATTAGAATATTACTTAATTGATTGTAATCACTAAAGTCGATTCAATAACTAATGCTCATTGTTTTCTCACTAAAAGACATTTTCAAGCCCTTTCGTTTTGAGGGAAGTTCTAAATCAGTAGTATCTTTCAAATGCCGTTGGAACTTAACCTTTTCGTTTTGTTGGCCTGCAAATGGGACATAGTACCTCTAAATGTCTCTTTTCTTTTGTCTCGCTTCCTAATCCTACTTCCTTAATGTTTTTTTTTTAATTTGTTTTACTTATTCTGAGATATCCTGGCTAATGGTCTTATAATGATGTGACCTAACAGATATTTACGTTTTGATTGAGAATAAAATAACTTTTTTGTTGTTGCAATTCACTGATTATATTTCTCACTTGTTGCTTATTTTCTTTGGTTTTAAATCAATCGAAAGCCGCAGCAAGTAAACGATTAATTGAAACCAAGTGCTCAGTAGTTCCCTATTCTAATATTAGTATTCTTATTCTTACTCGCCTTCGTTTCCTCATTCGCATTTCCTTTTCTCCCTCTATCATATTTCTTCATCTCCTTTATTCGATTTTTCATTTTCGTTGTGCTCAAGTTGGGTAATCTTACAATATCTCCTACTCCATTCGGCTTCTTCGATGATAGGGGATTCAGAAGATAATAGCTTGCGCTGACGTCCTTCGCTAATTATCTGTTCCAAATCTGAGCTAATGACCATATTATTTCTCGAAAGAGCATTACCCCTATGAAGGGGCTTTGTGCCTCCGCTTTCTACCTTGGTTGAACCAGATTTTGATTTAACTCATCTAATGTATGACATTTTCCGCATGATTACTATCCCGCCCGCACACTATGTAGTGTATTATGTAGTTTAAATGATCCTCGATGAGGTAACATCGCTTTGTAAAAAAATAATATAAAATAACAAAAGAGCATTCAAATTTATATCTAAGAAGCTTATAAACCAATTACCATCGAGGTAATAAAGAAACGAGAATACCTGAAATGACGTCATAAAAACCTTTTTCAGTCGATTATACTGATTATACCACGAACTCTTTTACCAATGCGTCGCTAAATCTTGGAGAGTATGGGAGCAGGGTTGTAGGGAAGGGTAGTGGGGTGGGCGGGGTAGGGGCTAGGGGAGTGGTTGAGTATGGGAGCAGGGTTGTAGGGAAGGGTAGTGGGGTGGGCGGGGTAGGGGCTAGGGGAGTGGTGGTGGAGTATGAAAGCAAGGGTTGTAGGGAGGGGTGGTGGGGTGGACGGGGTATGGGCTAGGGGAGTAGTTGAGTATGGGAGCAGGGTTGTAGGAAGGGGTAGTGCGGTGGGCGGGGTAGGGGCTAGGGGAGTGGTGAAGTATGGGAGCAGGGTTGTAGGGAGGGGTAGTGGGGGCGGGGTAGGGGCTAGGGGAGTGGTGAAGTATGGGAACAGGGTTGTAGGGAGGGGTAGTGGGATGGGCGGGGTAGGTGCTAGGGGAGTGGTGGAGTATGGGAGCAGGGTTGTAGGGAGGGGTAGTGGGATGGGCGGGGTAGGTGCTAGGGGAGTGGTGGAGTATGGGAGCAGGGTTGTAGGGAGGGGTAGTGGGATGGGCGGGGTAGGTGCTAGGGGAGTGGTGGAGTATGGGAGCAGGGTTGTAGGGAGGGGTAGTGGGATGGGCGGGGTAGGTGCTAGGGGAGTGGTGGAGTATGGGAGCAGGGTTGTAGGGAGGGGTAGTGGGATGGGCGGGGTAGGTGCTAGGGGAGTGGTGGAGTATGGGAGCAGGGTTGTAGGGAGGGGTAGTGGGATGGGCGGGGTAGGTGCTAGGGGAGTGGTGGAGTATGGGAGCAGGGTTGTAGGGAGGGGTAGTGGGATGGGCGGGGTAGGTGCTAGGGGAGTGGTGGAGTATGGGAGCAGGGTTGTTGGGAGGGGTAGTGGGATGGGCGGGGTAGGTGCTAGGGGAGTGGTGGAGTATGGGAGCAGGGTTGTTGGCAAGTGGGCAGTGGGGCAGTGGATGAGTGTGGAAGTTTTAGCGTGGGGGAGTAGGGTGGGTGTGGGTGAGTGATGGAGTTAGAAAGTTGGGAGCAAGGGAGTGTGGAATTGGGGGAGTGTGGGAGGGGGATACCCCTCTATATATAACTTATTTCAGTATAAACCAATAACTGCTTTGGAAAAAACTTCATCTTGAAACAAAATTGTCCTTCACGTAGATGCAAATTTGAACATCATTTAGTTTCTATACTTCTGTACTGGCAACACTTTCAGCAATGAAACTTGTTAGCAAATTTGTACCCGAAATTCCTTTTTACCCCACCCTCTATCAGAATAATCTTGAGATTAGATGAATATACTGTGCTGTATCTAAAAGCAAAATGGAATGCAATTTTGTTACTGGGTATTACAAAGGCGTTGATGTTCAGATAACAGTAGTCAAAAAATATATACAGTTGCAACCATGTTCAATTAGTCTGCCTTATTTAATATATATAGGATAGCAGTTAAGACGCAATAGCATGATAAAGCGTCAACTGTTTTTTACTTTAGGCATTGGACAGACTTCAATGGCTAACAGCATTTTGTTCTTATGGTACTCTCTATCTTGAGACCAGGAAAAGCAAGTATAGTACGAGGATCATACCGTCATATAAAATAAACATTGCCAAAGTAAAATAGAGAGAGAGGCACACACATACACGCACGCGCACACACACACACACTCACACACACACACACACACACCAAGTGGCATTAAATATCAACGAAATACTGAAACCGTAAACTCAGACGAACAAACAAGTAGAAAATAATAGATAATTAAACAAATGGGGAGAGGGAGAGGGATAAACAGAGGGAGGAAGAGAGAGAGAGAGAGAGAGAGAGAGGTGGATGTTCTATAACAAAATGTCGTTTTTCCGGTTAGAAATCATGGCATTCTAAATGAAATGTACCCAACAGTCAACAACAACAGCAAGTGAGTTATGTAAAACAACAAATTGCCCGACCCATTTCAACACAGACAATATGCGGACTTAAAAAAGAGAGTGTCCTTTGAGCGACCGCTTTTAAATGGGGACCATAATGGTCACTGAAGTGAGCTTAAGTGCCTGTCCAGTCGGAATTGTTTCCAAAAGATGACCCCGAATGCCGGAGAGTTCATTAAGTCTGTCTGTCCTGAGATCGTCACAATGTTCAATAACCTTTCAGTAGTTTGCTATCAACTACAAGGTATCTCAGCCAATGTAAAAGTTCACTAGCCCCACAGTTGAAATTTAACGATTTAAAAGGGTATCTATTTTCAGTTTTACGTTTAGAAATAATAATAAAAGTGATACATGATGAAGATGATGATGACGGAAATGGTACTACTCATAATAAAATATAAAAAATTAAAAAATGTAAGTACATGTATAAGTATAACAGTTGGGTCTAGGTAAGTGTTGGTTTGTAAACAGAAATTCGACTTTGCCCTGCCAAAAAATGTAAATAAATAATTGAATAAATAAATAAACAACCACGAAGTAATTGTTGTTGTCATAGTGCTACACAACATAACATAATAATAATAATGGTAATGGTAATGATGATAATAATAATGATGATAATAATAGTAATAGTGATGATGATGATGATGATGATGATAATAATAGTAATAATGATGATGATGATGATGATGATGATAGCGACAATAAGAATAATAGTGGTTTGTTGTATAGCGCTCATATCTGTAAGACTTGACATTCATGGCGCTCCACGATTATTACCCTGGTGTTCGCATGGCTGACATTATGGTGCCTTAGTATTCAATTCATGCCAGGTACCCACTTACCTCACCTGGGTCTAGTGAGGCAACTGCAGATTAATGTCTTACAAATGGACATTAGTGCCGCGGCGGGAATCGAACCGCAAAGCATTTGATCCACAGTCCGGTGACGTACCCATAAGTTATGGAACCCCGAATATAGTAATTTCGTGTGAGAAAGCAAATTGCAGAGCCATAAATGAGGAGCCATTGGATGAGGAGCCATTGGTCAACCTGGTTCGAGTCGAGCACAATATGGCGATTATTACTGTGTTAGCGAGCACAAACAAGATAACATACACAATATAGTGTGGTTAATAGTTGAAACCAAGTAGGGCAAACTCTGTGTATGGATGGCTCTAGAAAACATGGTAATGACTGACGCCCCCCAATTGGTAAAAGATTTACAGTAAGGAGTCAGCAGTTTAACCCAATCGTCGTATTGCCGATAATATTTCGCAGTTATAATTGAGATAGAAATAATACAGAGCGATGCTTGCTTTCTGAATTATGTATCAGATCAAATTAATTGTTATTACGGACTTTCGAATGCTAGTGCGTCCTGGAGTTTTAGATGACAAATAAGTAGTGATTTCAAATTGGAAAAAAAAACATGCGAACTTCGGTATTTTTAACACATATTGGTTTTGTCATTTCTTTATTAAAACTTTTTTTTTGTTTTTTTTGTTAATCGCATGATGAATATTTGTTCTTTTGTAGCGCTATGAATATGCATAATTCTGTTTTGACAATGGCCTTTGTTATTATCAAACCGATTGAGAAAAAGATATATTATAATGACCGATGAATCAATGCTTTCAATTCAATGCATAATCACAATCGTCCGTGAACAAAAATGGGGAAAATGTCATTCTAAACATTATTTTATCAAAATGTACTTATTTTCTTCGAATATCACCTCATTAAGTACTTCGGGGTGTTTTGTAAAGCCTTCATAAGTTAGTGTAGCTCCTTTAAATGAGTAACATGATGTCTCACCAAAAATGAATTTCTGTAGCATGGCACGTTTGCGAAATCAAATTCACCTTGAAAAATTGTGCTACACCAGAAATAATGCAAAGTCATACATTAAATTTCAGCGCTTGTATCATTTACTTCAACAGAGCTACGTTATAACGAATGTAAATTATATACCAATTTGGTCGCATGTTGTGCTGTATAATTCAATCATTTAACGCCTACACCGTCTTGGTCTTCATTCCAGGAAAGGTAGATTTAAATGGCTCTAAATCAAATTGATAAGTACAAGTTAAAATAAAGAATACCGTGGATACTGATACAGTTTACTCCGTGTTTTGTCGGAGGAGGAAAAATCATGCTATATGGATTATGGGTCATATTTACTGACTCAATCATGTAAATATAAAGTCTGGGAAACAGACTACATCCGACTTATCACTGGAGAATCAAGCGGAAATAAGGTGGTACTCGAATTGTGTATAATTATTTGATATTATAATAATTATAGTAGCCATTCCAAACTGAATTCTTAAAATTAAGCATCAGTGTAATTTCACATTAAAGGGAGAAAATGGATTTAATTTATTCCCACCACAAACAAGCTTACTTAAAGGTAAAGACCAGTATTGGAAACGCCCCAATTTCAAAAAATGAAATGGAAGCTCTCATTACCAATCATGTGAAAGAATATGTTTTGACTAATACATGATGATAAAAAAATTGCCGGGAAACCGCCTACTAATTCATATATTTGGTAAATTTGTTTCTCTCATGGTCTGGTGAGAGATATAGGGTAGTCCCATATACATCTTTCTGTGTATAGTGCTTGTAACTTTACGAAGAATGGGCCAAATTTCTTATCATTTTGATGATTCCAGAACCTTGCAGATGCTAGATGCTAGATGATCAACCTTTTCTGATCGATTCCACAACGTTTCTTTCACAATGCAATCGCATGACCATTACTGGTCTTTACCTTTAATAGGAATTCGATTAATAGCTGATGAAATATCTGTCATCTAAATAATGATGTGTTCATTTAGTCAGAATAAGAATTAATTTATACATTTTTGAGAATGCTATTGAGACTATTTATACTTGTTTAACTTCATTATTCCAGTTGCATAAGAGACTTCATTTCGACTGCGATATACATACGTTGATTCAGCCCACGTATTATTTCATGCACGGGTAAGGCGAAAAAATGACTGCACTGTTCCTCTTGTATTCACCTCTTGCACAATGTTCTCCATAATAGCGCGGTAAGATCATACCAGTTCGCTGACGTACTCCTCCGCCAGTAAAATGACATCTCGAGTGCAACGGACATTCATCATTGGGAGTCAGCGAACACTCTAAAACCAGAATTTTTTAATCACCATTTAAATGAGCTAAAGAGTGACCACTTTTTTCTTCTATAAGTGGGAGATAAAACCTTTGATTATGATGGATCCAGAATTTCTAGAATTCCATTTAAAAAAATACCTAAATACGTAAACATCAAAGACTACTTCTTATACACTCCTTTAAAAAAATTAACTAGGTGACAATGATCGAACTATTGCAGATAGCATCGCGCGACTTTGACACTATCAAAATTTGCAGCTTACATGACACGTTTAATCATCGGCATCGTTTTCCATTTGCAGATCGTTCTAGGTCAATTTAACCGCGGGAACTCAATTCAGCTAGATGAAATCGAATATATTATCAATGAACCCGGCGAGAAGGTAACGGAGACAACAACACAAATCGAGACAAAACGCACGAGCTTCTCTACACCTTGCTCAAATACGCTTTTCAATTATTCACATTTTCGACAAGAAATTTTCAGAACAACCTCAGCTCTGTGTAGACATCTAGAAATATGAAGCTCTAAAATACAAGTCTTATACAGGAGTTTTTTCCGTCTTGTTTTTGTTCTGTTTTTTTTTATGCATTTCTTTAAAGCACAAGATATCAAAGAAAGAAAAACTCTTAATATATAAATTACATGTATGTGAATGTATGAGGGTGTCAACGGAGAAAAAGAGGGAAAGATTAGTTAATGGAGAGTGTTAAAGAAGAGGGAAAATGGAGAAGGACTAAAGGATGGAGAAATTAAGATAAGAGTGGGAGGAAGAGGAACGAGAGGAGGAGAGAATGATCAAAGAGATAGATAGCGAGTCCAATATTACGTCTATTACTTTATATGTACAAACCATGCCCCTCACGCACGAGACGTCATTTATCTGACGCACGACTACGCCAGCAACGGTCTTCCACATACCATGTGAGAATGACATGGTAGAACAAATAATCACAAAATTAAAGATAAACTTGAGTTCTGGTAAAAAACAAAAAAATGAATTCTCACAGAATCAAACGAAACTTACACTGAATGTTCAAGATTACAAATAAATGTCATGTGTCAAACAATTATGGAAGAAAATGTGTACTGGCTGAGTAATGAGCATAGAAAGATGAGGAGATAAGTAGGTAGCCCCGACACCATTTGTGTAGTGCCATATACATCTTTATGTGTACAGTGCTTGTTACTTTACCAAGACTGGGCCAAATTTATTATGATATTGATGACTCCAGAACCTTGCAGTGCACACCAATACTTACATGCTACATGATCAACTTCTTTTGATCCATTCCACACCTTTTCTTTCACAATGCAATCGCATTACCAGAACTCACCTTTATCTATCCGTTTACAGTTATGGTATGATAGAAAATAAACTCTCAAAGAATCCAACAAAACTTACACTGAATTGTCAAGATTACAATTCAATGATATGTGCCAACATTGGTATAAAATGTATTGGGGCTGAGTAATGATCTTACGATGCCCATACCAGAGCTCAAGATAAGCTTTAATTACGGAAATATGGGCAGGTTGCTTTCACCGGCTTGATTACAGCATATATTGTACATGTAGGTATAGACGCAATCGACAATACGCCTCATGTACAACGGAAAAGGGCTTACTGATAACAGCTTTGAGACTCATTTCTTTCTATCCTATCCATTGATGGTGCACTCATGTAGCATTATATTAATTTGCGAAAATGTTAGTATAAAATCTCTCTTTGCATTTCACTCTCTAAAAGATAGCACCATTACTATTTCAAATCGCCTTGATATGCCCCAGGAACGCAGTGTCACTTGTTGGTTTTTTTTACAATCGTCTCAATTTTACCGGTGCAGCCGAATGCGTGCGTTTAGTGGTTTTTAGCAAGGTTCGTGTTGTTTGACCGCTAAAGTGAACGATCGACTGCAATTATATATCTTTATCAATAATGGCCTCAGGGTGCTGTAACATGAGCCCTTTATCAACTTCTTGCATGCGCAGCTCTTAATGCGATAGTCTTTTAAAGTCTTTGCCGCTTTCTTCAACATATCAGCCAAGAAGGTAATAAATACCTCTTAACACTTTGTAAGAGAATTATTCACGGCTAACAAAAATAACAAACAACCAAAATTGGCGTTTATGTCGTGGCTTTATTAACATTTTGAGATGGACGCTTATTTTGCACATTTTGATTTTCTGGGTGTCATAACAAAATAACACAGATATATTGAATCATAACAAATGCTTACAAATGCTAGGCCCCCCGCCTATGAAATCGAGTGATGCCTAGGCTAAACTTATATACATTAAGTCATTATATCAGCCCCCCGCCTATAAAATCGGGTGATGCCTAAAGTTATAGAATATAGATGTATATATATATACCAGCCTCTCCGCCTGTAAGATCGGATGATGCTTACAAATGCTAGGCCCCCCGCCTATGAAATCGAGTGATGCCTAGGCTAAACTTATATACATTAAGTCATTATATCAGCCCCCCGCCTATAAAATCGAGTGATGCCTAAAGTTATAGAATATAGATGTATATATATACCAGCCTCTCCGCCTGTAAGATCGGATGATGCCTAAGATTAAAGCGTGACACCCTGAGTTTGAAAATGTGTAGGTACAACTAGGTCCCCCCGCATTCAAATCGAATGGGGGCCGGAAAACTAAGAATTGACATGCGAACAAATTCGACTGAATATACATTGGCAACCCCCTCGCATGTAAAAATTGAGTGGGGTCGAAAATTATCGGATGACAATTATTGATCAATAAAATTATCAGTACCATGTGATTAGTGATTTACCCGTACAAAACCGGGTAGGGGCGAAACCCAATGGGAAAATTCCCCTACGGCCCACTTTCTTTGTGCACGACGCCTTGATGTGCGACCAGGCCAAATGCCCCCGGCTCTGAAACCCTATCCGTACCTTTCA
>JAVYIG010013029.1:0-49788 GCA_035222895.1 Strongylocentrotus droebachiensis | reverse complement strand
AAATCTGTTTTGTTCTTCATTTTTATTACGAGGATTATCTCTCCGTGAATAAGATGAGTAATGAGAGTATTTAAAAGGACATTACTGAATTGAAATAGGGGTCGAATTGTTAATATCCATGTTTCTTATTCTACTTTCCATAAAAAATATTTCTTTTTGCCGACGTAATAGTTTGCTTCGGTTATAAAAATAATAATTACTTACAGAAACACAAACAATAATACCGTTATTAATTATACAACTACTACTACAAATATAAGCTTCTTTGACCTAAGGCTCAATTTAAATTGGGAATGCAGTACATTACTAATTGTTTCATATATTCAACCCTAGTTAAAAAATTGGTCAAAATTTCATTTTTAATAGCGATGTCGTCATATTTGTTTTATTATTTTTTACTTTCGTTAGGTAAGGTTGTATTTTGTCTAAGTTTGTTTCAATTTACATGTCAATCTAGATTCAACGAATATCGTTTAGGTTATGCTATATAGCCCCCGTGATCTACCCACTTGGGGGCAGGCATTTAATCAACACTCAACAGACAAGTGGACGTCGCAAAATATAAAACCTACTTTCAGTTAACAATAGGGTGCTTAAAACTGTCACTCTACATATATAAAGGAGCACTTATTATTAGGTTCCGCAAACCAATCTCTGATGAAATGATTGCTACAGACATTTGTTTTATTATATACTTTTTATTAGCGATTTACTTGCTATAATCATCCCCTGGACGTTATATGTAAATTCAAGTGTTAGTATGAAAATAAATTTCAGATCAAACAGTTTATACACTTCCTCATTTCGATCTTCCATGCAGTACACTATTATGTAAAGCATTTTTAAGCTACTCGATATTATATCCCTTATCGTAAGATTGTTGCATTAGAAGTTTACACAGCAAGAAAATAAATAGTTTTACTGTAAAAGATGTTTCCTGCCGACCACATCAGAATAGTTCATTTTCTATTGCTGATGTCACGCATAGTCCCCTTTCTCCCTATAGAAAAATTGAAATATGCGTTTTCCCAGCGAACGTAGAGAATTCAATGCCTCCACACTGGCAGCTCCCGCGGTGTCACGGCGCTCAAGTCATGCAATTTACGTTGTTCGATAAGTGCCCTGCACTAATGCAATAGCGCCAGCTAAACATATTTACATCCTTCAATGTTTCATTTGAGTCCTGCAATTTATTTTATTTCTTTTCGATCTGAATTTAAGACGTAGATGTGATTTTAATGTTCATGTCATTACAGAAGTGTAGGAATATTACAGATGGAACGGATATACACAAATATAAAATGAGTCATTCTCGAAACAAGCTAAAACTATTCGTACTCAGGAGCATCAACTAGTACTTTTCTCCCTCGTGAGAATAGTACTAGTTGATATTCCTTCGATGCGAATAGTTTCAGCTAGATCCTCGAGTGCCATTGTATTTTTGTATACTGTACTTTGATTATTTCCGACTTTTGCGATATTCATTGTACTATAATATTATAATACATTTTAAAAGAAATCGCAATCAAGTACCATATACCGCCTTAAACCAAACAAATCAAAGAAGTCGGTCTTTTGTTTAAATAATTTTCCTTTTGAGTGTAGCACTTTGTTCATTCATAGAAGTAGTTATCCCAAGGCGTTGTTCACCATCAGAAAGACTTGATCAGGTGGGTGTTTCACAAAGATCCTAAGTTAAACTTTACTCTACGTTGGACTCAAACATATTGGAGAGCCATTTGTAGCCTTAAGATAAAATATATTCAAAAGCAAAAATTCAACCATTTCAGACTTTTCATGAATTCCACATTTCCACATCAAGAACATGCAATGTCCTTGATAATAGAAAATATTTAAAATCAACAATTTATGCCTTTTAAAATAACTTTTACAACATATTTTCAAAGATGCTAATGGCTTTCCATGAATGTTAAGTCCAACTTAGAGATAAGTCAACTAAGAATGTTTGTGAAACACCTCCCTAAAATGATGCGCCTAGTAGTGATAATCCTCTCAGCAGGGTTAGGGCAGAATTGCTAGTTATTTAATAAATACAGAGGCAAATTTGAATTGTGCACATAAAAAGATAAAAACACCGAAATTATACCCTTGCTTTTTCTCACTATCTGACATTTATTACATTTCGCTATACCGAAAGGGGGCGCTACAAAATATATATAAACTGTCAGTTTTATTTCAGAACTCCAGAAATTTACGGTATATACATGTAACAAACACGACATAAAACACTTGCAAACTTTTATCTTCCTCTAACCAGGACAGTTCTCACCCAAAAGAAAATGTCATACACAGGACCAAACGACTGGAGGAACATTAATCCGAATCCGAAACAGCTTAAAAACTGTGGCGCTTCAAAAAGCATATTAGATTGTTAATATTGAATTCGAACGTGAACTACACTACTATTCTATTTTTCCTGACTGTGACTCCAGACCTTTCCTGAACACTCCATTAAATTCCTTTTCTATCTTCTCATTCTTCTTCTGACTCCCATTCTTTACCTTCTCTTCCTATTTTTCTTTTGTCTTACATCTATCATAAAAAATGTTTTTTTCTGTATACTTGCTATACTTGAACATTGCTTCTTTTTTATTTTTTTTATTGTTATACTTTTACCTGATTATGAATGACACTGTTTAAAATGATTTTGAGGAACTTAAGTTCTACAAGCTATGCTTTTTGAGGAACTTAAGTTCTACAAGCTATGCTTTTGATAAATTTTTTTTTTCACATGTGATTTCGAAATCATCTAGTGTAAATGCAATACAAAATTATGATGTGTAGATGTCCTTATTGTTCATGAATATCAATTATGTAAATATAGTTAATGTACCGCTTTTTCATTTAAAATATAAAATATTAAGAAAATGAAACTTAAACCGATTATTTACGGTAACCAACAATTAGTATATATAGATTTTCGGGATAATATTAAACTTTATACATGTTTATATATATATTTATATATATACATCTATTTTAATTTTGTCTCAGTACTCATTACGATCTACTTTCATTCTAGGTATCGGGTAGTTAAAATGAGGCCTTCCTTCCTTCCTCGTTTTGTTGAGGTGTAATGATATTATACTGATGGAAAGCAAATCTTCACTGATTGCAAAGAGTACAGAAAAATGTTATTGCCCAAGGAAGTTGGAGGGAATGGTAATATATGATAAGTAAGCGGAAAACACAAAAAAATTGACATCGCGAACTGATTTCTGATATGTCTACGGTAGTAATTTGTGTTATTATGTTTCTATACCAAAGCCTACACCTAAATTGATAGTATGTTAATTGATGTTATATATATGTGCAGAAACAGCCGGAAAATGTTTTTTTATGCCACGTTATTTTGTGCATGATAAATAAATTTGAATTGAATTGAATTGAATTAAACAAGTCCTTAACATGTTTTTCGTTTTTCCTATTCTCTTTTATTTATTTTGTCGGACATCTTGCTAACCGAAATTAATCCAGATGCATGTGTACAGAAGGAAAAAGAGAAGAAAAACATTTTGAAAACATAGTGAAACTTTTAATTTTATTAATGCCCCTTGTAATGTTCATGATACCGCAAATATAATATATATATGAATTTCTCTTTTTTGCTTCTTTAATCTACTTTGGTATGTGTTCTTGTCTTCTGACTAATTATTATTAACAGTCATATACGTACTTGTTGTAATGGTCATCTAGTTATTGTAATTTTTCGAAAGTTGTGTGTATGCCTGCTAGACTAGTTCAACGACTTTTTTCAGTGTGGTCCAAACGAAAGTTTTAAGTAGTTCATACTTCGTGAACTACTTACCTTCATACAATTATAGTTACCCGTAATGTACAGGTAGAGTAGGAAGCCCATTGGCAGGAGGTGATCAACAGTGTGTTTTCTTCTCTCTCTCTCTCTCCCTCTCTCTCTCTCTCTCTCTCTCTCCCTTTCCCTCTCTCTCTCTCCCTCTCCCTCACATACACACACTTCCTCACTTTCTCTCTTCATCTTTCTCTCTCTTTCTGTGTATGTGTGTGTGTGTCGTGGTGTGTGAGTGAGTGTCTATGTACCAATCTACAAAGAAAATTGACCAAAACTGTCAATGTAACTCAGGTAACGAAGAGCCAAAACAAAATACTGACGAATGGACTCTGCAGTCAGCCGGCAATATGACACAATTTGTACTGTAAGGATGATATATGGAAAATAAATGGTTTCTGATCTTTACTATCAGCGCAGTTGCTCATTGTTTTGTCAACGCCACCGTACAGGGTTGTACATACACGTCTTGGCATTTTTTCATGAACGAGTGGGCGGGGTAGTAGTAGTAGTTTCAGGAATAACAGCATCAAAGTGTTCAGGCCGTTAGAACATCCATTAAAAGACCTCTTCACAGTGACACTCAATCACTTTCAAGCAGCCTTCATCTGTCAGAAAGCGAAACTTGTCACATCATGACGATAACGACTTTTTTACAAGTTAAGCAGTCTTTCCCTGTGATATACCTTTGATGTCGCATATACTATGTACCTACTTGATGTGTTGTAATATGAGAAAGTTCTTGAATTCATGAGAATATAATCATGGAAATAGAAGGAAATCAATGTGTGGGCAACTTTTGCCACAGTTGAGATACGGAATCATAATCGTCATCTCAAATTTCTAGGACTATGACTACCTTTCATTGTAATTTGAGGACATATGACAACAAGATCTAAGTTTATGCCAGTGTGCCAACTTTTAAAGCGGGAAAGGGGTGAGGGAGCAAAGTTTGCATATGAACACAACTCGCAAATACACCATACAAACGCATGATGTATCGTTCATAGTTTTATGTCTGCATTGCTATCTTACTGTTTTGTATAACCAATTGTATGCTATTATTTGTATTACACATTTGGAGAAATAAAACCATTTTTTTTTTTTTAATTGCCAAACGATAGCATGATATATTAATTTTATTATGGAAATCAGAAAGAAGTTAACGATACTACTATTATGTGCTTTTTATTGTACGGCATCACTAAGAACTACATAATCTAAGCGATACGTATAAACTTTATACAAAAACGGATATAGTATGTAATTTTGTTGTGTTATATGCAACCACCTCTGTTGACGTCTGAAAAAATTCTATACTTCAGAAGTTAATCAAGGCCTACATAAAATAATAAACAAAGGGTTGATAACATTGAGGTATGTAATTCAGGGCATGCATATCTCTCCATAACTCTTAAAGCACGATCATTACATTTTGGAAAGTGTGATGAATCGTTTTGAATGTCAAAATAAGACAAGGACAAATCAGGTAGTTAGTGCATTTGTTTCAATTTCGTTTTAACTAGATTTTTAATAACAAAGAAATGTCATTCTCGGTGTGCAGGTTATTAGTCATCAGTTTATACAAGTGACATCGAGTATAGTAATTGTGTCTTGCCTAGTTTAAGGTGCATAGCTATACGCAGGACAAGCTTTTGACAATATACTTGTTAGCCTGTACATAGTAGTAAAAACACATTTCAGAAAAAGACTGTAATTTCTTAAAATCTCCAATATACTCGACAAATTGTTCAGTTTTAGGGTACGACATTATACTGATGTAATGCTGTCCGCGTTGGGAATAAAAAAAAGCAGAAATAACGAATCCAATAACTACATGAGGAATATCTTCCATCCATAACGCATTTCATGTCACTCGAATGACTGGTGCCATTTGGTTATGCCATTCGTTAGTAATCATTTCTTTGTTTTACATACAACTTAATTACATTACACATAGGCTACCATATGTTACGTACAATACAATATATCGCATTATACAAAGGCGACTTTAGTAATATAGTTTATTTGACATGGTTGTTTTTTAGACAAGTAAACATAACAAACGTTTTCGTGTTCAGTGCTTCTTTCTCTGATGTTTAAGTCCGGTTATCATTATGGCTATGTTATTTTAATGTATGATATGATATTTCAAGTCAAACTTGTAAAAAACACCACAAGCAAGGGATTTCTATTAATAGCTTTTCATAAAGATTATACAAGCTTAAAAGGTATGGCTATCAAGTCATTCTCCTCTAAGAACTCCACTTTATAAATAAGTTGTAACCACGGAATCTACAATTTCGCTACAAGCAGCTGGCAATCCTTGACTGGCACTGCCTGTTATGGCTTTATTAACATAATCCTGCTCTCCCTGAAGACTGTTATCTGTTTGTAAATGGTCCTCGATGAACATGACGGATGTCGACGGAATGAGATCAGACATTTTGACGCTACTGGCAGGACTGGATGAAAGTTTGAATCTGGATATAGGCTTCATTTTCATGTACCGGGAATCGTCGGTTTGGATGGGTTGCTTAGCAACCCCGTCAATTGATCCGGAAACATCAGCATCTACATCGTTGCCAGACTCGGTCTGGTAAAGCCGAAAGAGGTGGGCAAAAGTAAGCAAAACATAATTACATATCTGTAACGCCACCTGCATTGTATATATATACACTATTTCAGGCAACTATGAGCATAATAGATAGGGGCCAGCGATTGATTACAGTACTTGTGGTTGATTCGGATCGATTCTTTATCAGACGGGGCCCTGGATTTTACTTTCGCCACTGCAATTTTCACTCATTCAAAACAAGCAATCAAGCTAAAAGTAATTTTTTTTTTTTAATAACAATAACAATAACTTCAAAAAGAATATTTGATAGCTTAAGAATTGTAGATCATTATTTACTGAATTAAAAATCGATATCAATAAATAATCATCATTTATCTATTATTTAAAATCGATGATTTCGTTTTCATTAAAAAATCAAACAAAATGTTTAAATTGCGAGCTATATACCATTATATCGGTTCCTTGTGATGCTCCTCGGTTCGATGTACTTTGCTGTATGGTGGTGCTAGGTTGCATTGTTATCCACAAGTCTGAATATATAATCAGTCATATGAATATAAAAATAAAGGTGCATATAATGTATTATTATATTATTCATTTCAACATTACTAACTATACATGAGAGTAAATTTCCATGAGTATTAGTCATTTCACAACATAATCTTCAACAAGATGTTTGGTGTATTTCCTTTGAGGTTTTACCTATTCATGTTAAAGCAAACATCAGGGAGAATATGCCTTTCCAGAAGAAAGAGTGATGTCATCGTTACTTAACATTAAAGTCTCTATATTTGACAACGCGATGTAATATATCAAAACTTTATTTTCGTGTAAGAAATGGAAATTGTGTCGGTAAAATTTACAATTTTAACATTTTATATAAAATTGTTTAAGTTTGGATGAGTGGGAAAAAAAGATTTATTGTTGCCAATTTGAGGAGCTGATTTTGAAAAAAAGGAGACTCTGAATACTTTGCTCTGCCATGAAAAAACGTTTGCACTTCTTGACTTTGATTTTCTTCACTTAGCACATACATTAACTTTATAAGGTATTACATCATGATTTATATGATAATGAAATCTGAAAGGGAACTGCATAGGTAATAATGAAACTTGTCAGTCTTATGTTATTAATGATGTACTAGAACGAAAGATTTACCTTGCTTTCCTTTGCGATGTAATAAAATATGTTTCACTGCTACTACAAGTAGGCCTAGGATTAATGTAGTCAGTGCACTCCCAACAATATATGGAAGTTGAGGTTTGAAACTAAGAGCATTGTCTGGAGGTGATTTAAAAGACATTTATTATGTTTTTTTCAGACAGGGTAGGCTCGTCAGTACATAAGAGGAGATATATGTATTGAATTATACATAATACAATGTAAAATAATAAGGAAGTTACAAACAGAGTAAAACAATACATAGCGACTCAAAACATGACAATAATATTGAAATTGGAAACAAGTATTTGACTTGTTATCACGTCCTAAGCCCACCATACGTTATACCATCTGACCCTTATGCAATTTTTGAAGAATTTAGGATAGCCTTTCATTCGAATATATATAGGCTATGTATAATACACATGTAAAATCTGAACAATAGGATGTAAATAGTCATATGATTAAGGAAATCCAAGTTTCAAGGGATGTCATGCTTCTTTGAGAGACTAAAAGCTAAATCGTCTCACAATCTAGTGACATCAGACCAGTAGTGCAGCTGTCAAATATTTGAAGCCGATTCCAGATCAGGAAGATATTATTTGATTAGATTACCTATCTTATACAATTGTCATTAGGGATTTAATTACCAAAACATTCTACAGATTAAAACAAAATTTTACCGAAAAATATAGGACATATTTGTAAAGTTTTAAAGAGTGATCTATAGCCTAAATACACAGCAGTAAGATAAAACCGGCTTTAATCTCAAATAAATGATGCAAAATAAAATAATGTTTTAGCATTTCCCGTTTTTTGCCTTATCAACGAAACTGAAGATCAATTATATCTTGCTTCTGAAACAAACTCTTCAGGTAACTGGGATTTCTTCCAGACCCCCGCCACCTCACCCAGCCATGTGCCACCTCTCATCCATGTGATTAATACCCTTATACAGCAGTGTAGTTGCTGGAGTGTTGTGCTCCGTGGTAGTTGTGAAGACTGGAGTAAACTTGTCGACAACACCTGCAGCAAGTATTCGAAGTATAATTATCATAAATCATATACATTCCACATCAGGATTTGTTTAATTTTTTTTAAAGTTAAGATTGTTTTATTTATTAAAGTGTGTATATGTTTCTAAATTTATTCATAGAGTTGTATTAATTTAAATCATGCTATTAGGATGAGTTTATTACTGAAAATAAACAAATTAACACTTTATTAAATGACTCTTTCAAGACTGATTATCATTTAAGAAATAATATTTAAAGAAAAAGGTTTGAAAAAGACATTCACTCTAATATAAAAAAGGAACATTCGTCCGCTTCAGCCCCTTATGCCTATCATGCTTTCGAACCGAACTTCTCAAGCCCCTATCGAGGATTTATCCCCCCCCCCCCCATGTAGGCTACCTCTTCGTTTTATGCATACCCTTATGCAGCATTGTAGTTGTTGAGATTGTGTGCTCCATGGTAACTGTTGGGACCGAATTAGACTTGTTAACAACACCTTTATTGGAAATAAAATTATCCTAAATGTAATAGATTCAACACCACTGTGATTTTAGTCTTTATCTAATTTATTTTACATTTCTTTATTTATTCAAGTGTTTATTGATTAATAAATTGATCCATATATTATATATATGTATGTATTTCTTTATTTATAAATGTGTTCATTTAGGAAATGTATGTATTTATTATATTAAATCTTGCTATTAGAAGAAGTTATTACTTTGCTCACTCTGGCAACGAGGGATAATGAGCATAAAGGAAACTATTATTCTGACTGAAAATTAAAAAAGAATAAACATTCCATTAAATGACTCTTTTAATTTATGAATGATGTTGAAATACTGACTATCATTTGAGAAATAATGAGAACAAAGTTTGAATAGGCATTGACTCTAATAAACAAACATGCATGTGCTCATCTCCTTCTCTCTCTCTCTCTCTCTCTTCCCCCTCTCTCTCTCTCTCTCTCACTCACGCACATACGCATACACACAATCTCCCTCCCCCTCTTACGCTCTTTTAGTCTTCTCGTATACCAATGTAAATAATAAATTACTACTAAAAAAAGTATTTCTTTTACCACTTATATTACTACTATTACAATTTACCACTACGACCACTACTACTTTTACTAATGTTATCTATTATTAAAACTAGATTACCACTACTACTACCAATCCAACCACTACTACTACTAATATTACTACCACTACCAATACCACTACCGCCACTACTACTAATTATACTAATTTCAGTACTCATACTTCTACTACTACTACTACTACTACTACTACTACTACTACTACTACTACTACTACTACTACTAATACTAATACTACTACTACCACCACCACTACTACTATTACTATTACTTCTATCAGGTCTACTACCTCTCTGGCCACTACTACTACTATCACCACTACTAATACTACTGCTGCTACCGATACTACTACCAACCCTTCTACTTTTACCAGTACTACCACTATTACTGCTACTTTTAATAATACTTTTAATACTACTACTACCACAAATACCACCAGTTCTATTGACAGTATGACCTCTACTAATAGTACTACTTTTCATACGCCTACTATTAAAACTACTACTATCAGTACAACTTCCACTACGGCCACCACTACTACTACCAATAATACTATTACTACAGGTATGACCACTACTACTACTACTACTACTACTACTACTACTACTACTCATACTACAACTACTCCTACTACTACTACTACTACTACTACTACTACTACTACTACTACTACTACTACTACTCATACTACAACTACTCCTACTACTATAACTACGACCACCACTACTACTAGCACAACCAGTAGTATTACCAGTACTATTACCAGTACGACCTGTCATACTACTACTACTAATACTACTATCACTACTACAATAGTACAATTACTGTTGTTACTATTATTACTACTACTACTACTACTACTACTACTACTTCTACTACTCCAGCTACTATTACTACTACTAGTAGTAGATATATTACTACTACTACTGCTACCGCTTCTACCAATAGTACCACCACTACTGCTACCGAAACTACTGCCACCACCACTGCTACCAAAACGAATTCCACTACTACTACTACTACTACTACTACTTACATTACATCTACCACCCCACTACTACAATCACTAGTTGCACTACTACCACTATGACCATTACTACTAATAATAATAGTAGTACTACTATGCAAATATACACTGTCTTGAGAGGTTTTTGTTAAAACTATGCGCAAGAGGTGACTCCAATAGTACTATTTGCTGAGGGGCGCAGCCCCGAAGCAAATGATACTTTTGGAGTCACCGAGGCCGATAGTTTCAACCATTACCTCGAATAGAGGCATGGTATATTTGTTTTATATCCTGCATTAAAAATTTATTTCATTAAAAAAAAAAATAATAATAATAATGAAACAATTGGAAAAGAAAAAAAAATTAGAACAAAAAAAATGTCAATTTTTATTTAAAAAGATTTAAAATATATTGTTATCATTTAAGATTTAAAAAAAAAAAAAAAATCAATTCCCCCCACCTTAAAAAAATCACTTTTTTTTTCAACTTCCAAATAGTAAGCCCAAATACTGCTCTCATAAAGTACTTTCTAAAAATAGTTCAAATATTTCTGGTCATGTGTCGAGCTCTCAACCAATCAAAAGCCAACAATTTTTTGATGCAGGATATAATACCAATTATATCACTAGTACCACCACTACTGATACCTCTACTACAACCACTACTACTATTATTATTACAATCACTAATACCACTTCCAATATTTTTACTACTATACCAAACCATTGTAACTTACAGTTAACAACTAAATTATTCATACCCCTACCAAGTGTTGTACCAAGTATGTGAAAGGTCGATTTGTCTCAATGAATGTTGTTTTAGAATGTGACATATTAAAGTTTGATTCCGGAAGTATTCGACAAAGGCCCTAACTCATCCAGTCCACCTTACATTCTAGAGTTACGAGAACACACACACACAAATTACAAGGGGTATGAATAATTTCGTTGTTAACTGTACATGATGATATGAAAAATGATTTTGGAAGGATCTTTCTGACCCCCTGTGCCATTTCAGCACAGCTGTACTACCAAGTTGTCCTAAAGTCATGAAATTTAAAACAAACAAATGAGAGAAATTAACATGAAACAAGAAGTATAGTTGTTCTTGTTGCTTCGGTCTACCATGTCCATATAAAAACGAAAGGGTTTCTACCTCTATCGAGACAAAATTATGAATTTCTTATCATTATTATCATGTATTATAATTTCTTAATCGTTCGATTTCACTTCTTGTTATGGGGATTTTAAATCGAGGGTAGAAAGCAAGAGAGAAAGAATTAACAAAAAGCAGAGCAAATGATTACATTGTGAGGTGTTTCAACATAGTTTATTACAACAAAAAAACCTTTTAAACGTTAAAATGTTAAGGATTTGCTGTTACATAATGTGCATTTGTTATTAGTAATTAATTTGATTTTCTAGATACATGTTTCAAACATGGATTCAGCTATAACAAAAAGCATGTAATATTAATATATATCAACAGTTAATTATAATTATATGAGAACTTTCTGTATATTCTCTTTGTCATGTTTGTGAAAAGTATTTACACGATAAGAATTCACGAGAGAAGTACATCTGTATCCCGTGACATAAAATGAACAATCAGACTAAACATGTAATAGTTCAAGATCATCAATTATGCATAATTGGAATGTTAACATTCATAATAAAACAGTGATATATACACAGGGTATGCAAGTCCAATACACACAATACAACTAAGCATATGACGATTCACGTCTTGACACGTTTCAAGAGTTAATATGTTGGAATAAAAAGTGATAAAAATATCAAGTGATGAATAAACTGATGAAAAATATACAAACCCACATCCCATAAAAACCTTGAATCTGATTTGGTGTAACATAAATCTAGTCGAAATTACTTTTGACTTTGTATACAACATGATGATAACCGCCAAACCGACTAATTAAATTGGCATTTTCAGGTTATGTGAATTTCTGATCGGTCTATCGTCGGTCTGTTGTCGGACTCGATGGTGAATCTTACCAATCATATGGGATTATAAATGCATTAAGAAATAACAGGATGACTATATAATTTCTCATTTTTTGCCGTTTACCTTATTATTCAAAGCCCATTTGTGGGATTTAAAGGGGTTCTTGCGATGTCGATATAAAATGTATATATTAAAACTAGTTCATGTATTCATTTATCATGTATTCTTTATACGGGGTAGTCCGTTTAGTACATAAAAAACTACTTGAATGATATACAAATAAAATGATATATATATATATAACTATAAGCAAATTAAGTAAATGTAAAACAATACAATACATGGTTAAACATGCTTATTCATGTATTTATTTATCATGTCGATATAAAATGTATATATTAAAACTAGTTCATGTATTCATTTATCATGTATTCTTTATACGGGGTAGTCCGTTTAGTACATAAAAAACTACTTGAATGATATTAAATATATATATATATATAACCATAAGCAAATTAATTAATTGTAAAACATTACAATACATGGTTAAACAAAACACGAAGAAGTTTTACTTCTTTTTGTGTACACTACGGTTCAAAATGTATGGCTATTTGCGTGATAACCAACGAAAGGGAGTAGGTCGGACATGTATCGAAACCAAAAGTAATTTTTGAAACATTGAGGTGAACAAAGTGGTCTTCAAAACTATGGTATAAACAAAGAGCCCAATTAACTACCCCTGGTTACAACACGAAGGTACTTACTAAATAAAGCCTGTATTTGATGTGTACACACACAATAGCAGTCGCCTGCTTCTGTACTACATAGTAATCGTTGTATTTGATTATTGTTTTAACCTTGTCAGAAGTAATAACTTTAATATTTACATACAATGTAGTTATTGTGAATTCACATCTATATTATTTAATTTATATGTTAGTACCCCTCGTGTAGTTACTTAATTGTTTGAAATCAAAATGGAAATTGGCTCAGTTCTCCAATAGCATTATATTTTATTTTTTGTATAGTCTAATAGCAGTGTGCTTTTAAAAAATATATATTGTTCTCTAAATTTGGGGAGAACAAATAGGAGTTGAGATTTAAATTTTGTGAGGCCTTTAAGTTTGATGCTTTAATCTATTCATGATCCTCTCTTTCAAATAATAACCCTTTATAAAAGCGTATTCTGGCTTCTAAATGTACGATTGATATTACGCTGAATCACGACTTGATATTTCAGTCCAACACTTGTATTCTTGCACCTAATCACTCCACTTATAAATCTTATTCATCAGTGAAAACCCATTTGTAGATACTTAAACTTAAAAACGAAATGGTATGCTCTATTTAGCCCTCTTCTTTGATTTGTCTACTACTGCATACTCAGCTTCCACATTATTAGGCGCCTGAATGACGAAAAAAAAACGAAAACAAGTTTGTAAAAAGAAAATATTGATATATTCTGTAAAGATGAAGAGAAAAATTCAATGTAAGCAGTTGGGAAAATTGTACACTTGTTAGGTCAAAAGGGAACATGCTTGCTTGGAAATACAGTGGTCCAAAATTGCCATTCTCCATCCGGGTGTAAATGGGTACTTGGCAAATTGTTGGATACTAACACTTGGATAGCCCTCACATAGTTCAGCATTGAAGCCTATGATGTTTTTCTGGGTTATATACATGTGTATTAAAACCAATTATTATTAGTATTGTATCATGTTTGTTAAATAAACCTATTGAGTAATATTGCAATAGGGTGATATGCCTACCCCACCCTTACATTTTCCGTGACCTAGGCTTGCCTTGAGCTTCACCACAGTTCACATACATCCGCGTGCGCATGCACATATAACGGCAAAAGTTGTGATAGAGTCAATGCTCTTCGCGATTTTAGAACAAAACCACAACTTAAATGTATTAGTCAAATGTTGGTGTGGATAAAAGAAATATATGTAATATTTGATGGGGAAAGTTGAAGAAACTCTCTCATGTGATATAGATGAATCAGTTGTATTTTAATTATCCGTAATATGCGAATCGGTTTACATAGCATTGACTTCAGTGACTTTCCATTACAAGATTGAGACAAACAAAAAGAAATCTAGATTCCTTCTTATTGTAAGTACTTTTAAGAAATGGGTATTTTTTGTTGGTCATTATAGGGCTAAGGAACTCTCATTATGCTCTCAACGTGTTTAAAGTATACCCATCACAATGACTGGGTAGGATAATATGTCGTTTCGTTTTTTCAATGGCATATAACAACAGTTTATTCCATTGATTGCAGCTCCGAGAGGAAACATTTATTAGAATCCAACGGAGATTTTAATTTAATGTGAAACCAATTTCAATGTTGTCCCCATCCATTGCGTCGCTTTAGTATATTAATTAAAGGGATCGTTTAACAATGTTAAATCTGAGATACACGGCCCTACGTGTTATTAGTGCCTGTGATATGGTGTAATATTGAAGCCCTAAAAAAATTGCGCTTCAAAATGATAAAGAAGTGCCTCAAAAAAGTAAAAATCTTTGAGTGACCGGTTTTACCATACTCGTTTTCCCCAATAGACTGTAGTGTTATGAAAACCGTCAGGCGAACGGTTTTCAAAATGTGTAATTCCAATCATAAATATCTTGATAATCAGACAGGCGATCGGCTTGTAAAAGTCATGGGGTTCCTGACTGACCTAAAGGTTTATAATTATCATTGCATCATGAGCTAAATCCAGAATTTTGTTTCAGAATCTGAGACAAAGTTACCGGATCCCTTTAAAGCGTCTTTACTATTGCATTTGTTTTACAATATTCTTTTTTAGTCTTTTTAACCTATTTAAAAGAATGACTGCCCTTTAGAAATAGGTAAGTTAACATTGTTCGTTGTTTAGGAAAATACTAGAAATGGTGATAGCAATGTCACATTAATGTTTGAAGGGAAAGAAAACGGAACTTTCAAAAAGACAGTGGAAATGTATTACCTTCATGACCTTGGTAAGAGGACCTAAAGACTGACGTTTCTTCTTGTCGTCTGGTTTACTGACAACTGCATATTCAGCCTTAAGAGAGAGGTACAAAGAGAAATAGTATTTATTTCAGGGGTGCGACCATTGATTGCGACGGATAAGCGCCATGTTTCGTTCAAATACATGTAGCATTCAATGACAAGAGCAAAACTTTCACGACAAATTTGCTCCAAGCCAATCAAAAGCAAGAATTTCAGTAGCTAGCATTGGTTTTGCAATTTTAAAGCGTTATTGATCTTTTGGGTGCTGTTCGGCGCAGTTTGCGTGACCTCCCTTGTCAAGGAAGCACAATGCGAAGAGAATGTGCCGTATATTTTATCTTAAGTTTTCCTATATGCTTTCCTTATAGTTTCCTTACAAAGTTTTTCACAGATTTTCTCTGCATAGTTATGTTTCCAATATGCCGAGCAGAAGAAGAACTTATTTTTTGTGTATATCAGTAACAAATACCATGGGAACAGTTTAAGACATAAAAAGGGCATAACTTGACATTAAATTTGAATGTTTACAATACCTATTGTTCTGAAAAATGGGTAGTCATAATACACCATTTGTGATGCTACTTTTTTAATGCACAACATTTGACGGATCAATGTATATTAATTCGAAAAAGCATTTCGTCAAAAATATGGAGGAAAAAAAAAATTATTTACCAAGCCGCTCGTTGTTTCCTTGTATACATGTGGTACGGTTCCCGGTTCTGTTTGATTGCATGTATTGAGAAGGTCATACTCTGAATCGTCATCCATTTGCTACGAACAAAAATTAATAAACAGAATGAGTAAAAATTGTGCATGTTATTGTGTTTTGCAAAATACTGTCTACAAATAGAATGTTTTAATAATATATAATTTGGAATTTATATGATTTTTTAAAGAAAATGTTTATAGACCCGCATTTTACATTTAACTTCAAACAGCACAGAAATATTACGTCGATGTGCGGCCTGAAAGTAGCCCGAACTCACCTAAGGATAGTTTCAAACTACCTTGTCGCAAGAGGCAATATGTTGCAATCAATAATAAATGAACTACTATCACTCGTTTGAAATTTACAACAACAACAAAACAGTCACATTACCTTAGAACGGTGAAGTTGTCGTTCATCTATCCTTTTGTCGACTTGTTTTCGGCTGACGAGTGCATATTCAGCCTTAAAACGAAATAGACAATACATCTATCTTTAGCATGGATACTATAAAAAAACGAATATCAAGTATTTATTTAATCATGCTGATAGCACTTTTATTTTGCTACAAAAATATGTAAAGTTATTTCTTCTTGTGTTTACTTATAGTGTGACTAAATATGTAGATGTATTTACCAAACCGTTCGTTGTTTCTCTGTAAACATGTGGTACGGCTCCAGAAGCTCCGTGGTGGGAGATGTTTAGCAAATCATATTCCATCTCAGTATCTGATTCCTACAGCAAACACGAACAAATGTGTATTGAAAAATGTCGTTCTGGAAAATAAATCGAATTTCATTTCTTAAGAGGCAATACCTTTACCAAAACTTAAAATATAATTTTTACATTATTCTAGCTGGACGTAATAAAATGAAATATCACATATTTGGTTTAAAGAAAACTTCTCTGTGTTAAAAATACCTGCATTTGGTTTGTAAAGTGCTTAAATAACAAAGTACAAGATTGATTCGATTTTCGATGTTAATATTCATAAATAATTCCCCTACCTAACACACATCTGCATACAGACTAACCCACGCTTAAGCATACATACCCGAAATGCCATAACTGAAAGTGTCTGACAACACCAAAATATGTTTGATTTTGAAAAAGATGTGTTAAAAAGAAGATGAGATAGTATCATGATGAACATCGGACTTAAAATTATTGATAGGGCCCATTTATCAGTTTAAGCTTGTATTACTTGTTGGGAATGTGTGAGCGCAGTGCAACCAGCAGCTGTCGTAAATGTTTCTCCTTTCATTCGGCTGCCAGCTCTCTCCGCCGGACTTATAATGGTGTCTTCGGACACAGGTACCAACGGCCGCATCGGAATATCCGGCGGGTTGGAAGACACTGGCCTGAACAATCGGGCTGTTGGTGGCGGCTGGTCGGGTAGATGATTCGCGGGTAAGGAAGACTGGTCAGATGGCGTTGGGGGCAATGCACGTCGAGCTTGCGGTGCTCTAAATTCAGCAGACTCGGCGTTTATAGAACTTCTTACTATAGACAGGGAAGAAGACACAATCAGCGGAATATGTGTTACAATGAACATGTTCATGTATTATTCATTAAACTTTCGCCTTACGTTCCCATCGCGTCAGCTGCTACATCAATTTCATTTTAGGATAGGGTAGGTGTAGGGGTTTGGAGACCCTTAAGCATGTTTGCATTACATAAACATGAACAATTTTACACATAAAGAAAGTTTTGTATTCTCTTCAGTAACTTCTTATCTTTATTTGGTAAAAAAAATTGTGGTCATGATGTAACTGATTAATAAGATAACAATGATTAATGACGTCACCACCAAAGGTCTCCCATTACCTACATGTGCAGGTAATAAAGGACAGTTACAAATCAAGACATTTTAAGTAAAATTTGAATGAAAATAGGATTGATATAGTTCAAAAACTTTTTCTAAGAGATACATGCAGCTAATGAACTTACTGTAATTTTGAAACGATTTTAAAACAATGTGGCCTACTTGGGATACTCCCCAAACCTGTTTTTGTATACAAACAAAGGTTTACAGTCTATATAAACCAGCTCACTGATCTCACATTTTTATTCATATTGTCCAGAAACCTCGTGAGTCTTCCTAGTCTATAAAACATCCCAAGTTGGCCACCCAATATTCAAATGTGCATCTTCTTTTTTATCTTCATCTATCAAATTGAAATCCAACTACATTTTGTACCACATACATCTGTGAATCTTGATATACACCCCCTCTTTCTTTTTTTCTTTCTTTTTTTTTCTCTCTCTCTCTCTCTCTCTTTCCACTTTTACCAATATTTGTTCCAACATATTCGTATTATCATGTATCCATTGAGGGTAGTCATGCTTTCAAGACTTGCTTACTTTGTCAACCCTCCTGTTTGATGTTTTCGATTAGTTACTTTATTCAACATTATATTCTTTTGAAATGGGTAAAATTTGCAAGGTTTTATTTGTTATATATTTGTTATAGGGCAAAAGAAAAAGAAATTCAAACAGAAATAAATCAATAAAATGTGGCCCAAAATATTGATGTACATGGACAATTAACCCACCAGAAAACAAGTGTGACAGCTCGTCTGTAAGTCACGCAGACGAAACAAATACACATAGACTTCTTACAATATTAAAATGACTTACCATTTCTCTTCTTAGAGCGGATGAAACCACCAACAAATGCCAGTACAATTAAAAGCACCACCGAGCTGCAACATGCAGGTATAACCAAACGAATGATCCATCCTTCCGAGCAAATTAAATCAAAATATATACATTTAACAGTCTTATAATATTTCGATATTAACTGGTTGCATTTTTTTCTCCCCTGTTGATTTTTGTTCCGATGAAAATGCGCTTTCACAGTTTCGTTTGTGCGTGATTTGTGTTTTATAATTCCTAACTGACTTTTGACTCTAGATTGAAAATAAAGTAATGACAAGAACAGTAAGTCATTTTGTTAAGGATGGGATAAATGTCCATAAGAATTGTTTATTACGGGAAAATTGCAGATACAACGATTGGTTAAAACAAACATGAATGCTTCACTGTATCGATTATGTTTTTTTGAGTGCTACACTGTAAAAAAATAATAGTCGAAATAACTCAATAAAATTGAGGAAAAGAATTGCCTTATTTGTATTAAGTAAATATTACCTACGGCATCTTAAATAGAATTTACTTATTTTGCTGAATAAATTTTACTCAGTTAAATCGAGTTACATTAACGTAAATAATTTAAGTATTGTAATCATTTTTAGATAATTAAAAAAAAGCTATGATAGGATTACATATTGCACGATTTGGTACCCATCTAATCTAACAAGTAGCATCCACTAATCATTCACTACTTCTATTTAAGATTTAACCGTAATTATATATCTACCACCATCACAAACTATTACATACGCTTCAATTCGACACATATTGAAAGGCTCCAAATTTTATATATACTTGATCGTAGCATCTTAAAAGGAAAATTGGTTGACAATTTCCTGAAATATCAAGTTTTGATTTGTTTTGAACTGGGTAACAATTAAAAATTGTCTTGTCTTTGCTTAGCCATGTTAAATGAATTAGTAAATGTTTTAAAGTCCTTAAATTTTCATTCAACCACAAAAAAAGAATTGTTTTATTTAAAAAAGAGTTTAATTTGGTCTTAATGAATATTCATAAATTATGTAAATATTTCTATTACGCACTGCATCGGTCCTTACTTTAAAAAGATAAGAATAATCAACATAAATTGTTTGAGTAATACGTATAATTTTTGATTTTGAGTTAAAATTACTAAATTAATACAAGCTGAAATTACTTAAAGTTCTTATGTATTTGATTTTACTTAAATATTCCACGTATGTTCTACTAAATTGAAAGTTTGAGTTAGCAAGACTTAAATTTAGTGCGTAAGTGGCAAAACTAATGTTTTCAAGTAAATTCTACATGGAAAAAATACGTAAAAATTACCAATGAACAAATTTTTTTTTACAGTGTACTTCACTGATGCCAGCATTTGTATATCACATGTAACAAGAACCATAAAACCATGAAATTTGCACTGATTTTTATTTCTATTATGTATAACTCATGAGTGAATAATATATGGTCATGAAATATAACATCAAAATAATTTATTTAATCATGATTATTCAATTTAACTCAATTAAATTAAATTCAAATCAAATTTTGTTCAATTTATTTATTACGAAAATCTAAATATTACCTTAGAAACAAAAACATGCAGTAAAGAACTTTACAGAACATGACAATTGAGTATAATGTGGAGGGACTAGCAAAGGCCAAAGCCCTGCCAATAGCTAATCCCGTGCGAAGTTAAATAAGAAAATAATTAAGCTAAGAATTTATACTATTATACAATTATGATATACATACATACTAAATCAGTGGTTTATTTCATTTACTATTTCATCACAATTGCGCAGTTGTGCTGTTATCGTCATAAGCAAAAGGAGAATCATGTATCCTCAAGTGTCAAAACAAAATACTAAAAGACCTAGTACTCCTATCAATCAAAGAAAGCATTACATTGAAAAAGACATGAACAATTGAGGACACATAGATATATTGTGTCTGTGGGACGATTGACTTTTTTGTGATTTTTAACTGGAAACTTGGGCAGTGGAAAGACTAAGAAAAGTTTTGGCCATGATGAAATAAACAATTTTATTTTAAAGGGCATTATATCTTCCATTGTGGATCCTCTCGTCATATTATTTAATTGCCTTTATTATATGGCCATGTACCCACTTTTATAAAAGTTGCTAAAGTCATTCCTTTGTTTAAAAGGGGTGATACATTAGATGTTAGTAATTATCGTCCCATTTCTTTATTATCCTCTTTTTCGAAAATTTTAGAAAAGATGATTTATATTCGGACAGTATGTTTTTTTTTTAAACCAAAATATTTTTTCTAATCTCCCATTTGGTTTTAGGGAAAAACATAATACTGTACATGCACTATTGTCTTTTATCGAGAAGGTAGCTCATTCCACCGACAAATTTTCTCATATGATTGGTATTTTCCTGGACTTCTCCAAGGCCTTCGTTACGATTAACCATGATATTTTACTTTATAAACTTTTACATTATGGTGTACGTGGGATGGCCTTGGAATGGTTCAGGAGTTATCTTTCGGATAGAAAGCAATATGTTTGTTTAAATGACAACTCTTCGTAATATAAATTGTGGTGTTCCAGGAGGTAGCATATTGGGTCCGCTCTTATTTATTCTATATATTAATGACTTATGTCGATCACCTGATATGTTGTATTTCGTACTTTTTGCAGATGACACAATTTTTAATTTTTCTTACAAAGACTCTCACAAAGACTCTCATAGATTAGTCGAAATAATTAATATTGAAATGTGTAATATTTTATTGTGGATTAGAGCGACAACAATTGTCTTTGAATCTCCAGAAAACGAAGTATATGTTATTTAGTAAATCTATAAATTAATTGCCAGTAAACATAGTTTTTGTAAATACTCCATTGGAGTGTGTTTCATTTAATAAATTTTTGGGTGTAACGGTTGACCAAATGCTTTCTTGGAAAATTCACATCGACAATATTTGTAAAATTATATCCCGAAATGTTGGTATTATTTACAAAGTAAAGACATGTCTTCCTCTTAATTCCTTAATTATGCGTTATTGTTCTTTGATACTCCCATACTTGAACTATGCTCTCTTAGTTTAGGGGTAACACACATCAAACATCATTAGATAAGGTGTTTTTATTACAAAAGAAGATCATTCGTATTATTTGTAATTCCCCCCTTTGCTTCCATACAGACGCTTTATATTTTTTGAAAATCAGATACTAAAGGTAAACGACTTATATTTTGTTTCAACTTGGTCAATTTATGTATGATTATAAAAATAATATGTTACCATCTGTTTTTCAAGAAATGTTTGTATAGGCTGTACATGCATTGCTTTTTAGTGGACCCTATGTTTCCAACATGCATTTCTTACATTTTTTTAAAATGCTTATAATTGATTTGTAATGTTTTGTACGAAACATGAATAAATTGAAATTAAAATTGCAGTTTGTCATCATTAACAATGTTTAAGTTAAAATTTCATGATACAAAAATGGAATGCAGTTATTAACATATTTAAGAATTTACATCAAACTGTAACATAATTTGCATAATGAAATATAACGAATGAATTTTAAAGAAAGCACAATTAATTATGTTGACATAAACACACAAAATCACACACACGCCAACGAAATAACTTATCTTTTTTTACACCTCTTTTAACTTTAAATCAACTCTTTTAAATATAAATGATTTTGCGTGAGCAATACTTTCCTTGCAAGGGTATAAATGCTAATCAGTGTCATTGTTCAGTGTAAATTATATGCATATTATTACGTGTCTTGTATACCTGGTTTTGAAGAGCCGATAGGTGTTGTGTAAGGTGTTCCACTGCCTATGAAATGTATTTCAACAAGCACATGTTAATTTTGGTTGGTTAATAAATTAATTTGTTTATTTATCATTTATACATTCATTTATATATATATATATATATATATATAGTCTTCACAAACTGTCATTTCGCTGGTAATGTTAATTTGATTTTGTTCATTTACTTAATATAATCATTCATTGGTTTATGGATTTATTTATCAATTTATTTACGATGAAAGTTAAAATAATTAACGTTTTTATATTTTGTTAAGGGTATTTACTGAAAAGGAACGTGGGAAAAACGATGGCGAAGAAGCAATAGCCTCTTAAGCATTGATGGATGATCCATTTTATACCTCCCATTATCGTTACTGGTAACATCATTTTCATTATCATGGGCTTTCATTATTTTTACCTTATTATTTCAGTATCGAAAATGCCTTCTGGCTTAACATTATACCGGATTCACATTAAAATATCATCAATTATAATACTGTTGATAATAGTATAATAATGTTTTATTTATGTGGGGAGGATATCACTATTACTAATATTACTACTACTACTACTACTACTACTACTACTTCTACTACTACTACTACCCCTACTACTACTACTACTACTACTACTTCTGCTACTACTACTACTACTACTACTACTACTACTACAATCACTATTACTGCTACCATCACTACTGCTGCTGCCACTACTTTTACTTCTTCTACTACTACTTTACTACTACTTGTAATAACATGTATACCGGTCAATCAGTGCCATTGTTCAGTGTAAATTATATGCATATTATTACGTGTCTTATATACCTGGAATTGAAGGGCCGAAAGTTGAAGTGGTAGATGTTCCACTGCCTGTGACATGTATTTCAAGAAGCACAACTTTGGTTGGTTAATTAATCAAATTGTTTATTACTCTTTATTCGTATATTTATTTAGTCTGTACTTTTTACAGACTGTCCTTTCGCTTAAAATGTTTAATTGATTTAGTTCATTAGCTTTTGGTCATTCATTAATTGTATTGATTTATGCACCTATTTATCTACGACGGAAGTTTAAAGAAGCGTTTATTCAGTCTGTACTTAACAAACGGCTATTGCGTTCGTAGTGTTTATATTTGTTGAATCTCAAGGATTATGTACGGCAAAAATTATTCCCAAAACGTGGGAAAACGATGAGGAAGAAGCAATAGCTACTTCAGCATTAATGAGTGATCCGTTTTATACTTCCCATTATCGTTACTGGTAACACCATTTTCATTATCATGGGTTATGATTATTTTGTCAGAATTATTTTAGTATCGATAATGCCTTTGGGCCTAATATTATATTGGATTCACAGTAAAATAGCAACAATTATAATACTGTTGATAATAATGTTATAATTATTTTTTAATGGTGTGTAGGACACTACTATTACTACTACTACTACTAATACTACTACTACTACTACTACTACTACTACTACTACTACTTCTTCTACTACTACTACTTCCACTATTATTATTATTATTACTAAATGCTACTACTTCCATTACTACTGCTACCATTATTACTGCTGCTGCTACTACTATTGCTTATTCTACTCCTTCTTTTACTACTACTTGTAATAATACCACTTAGATTGATAATAAGATAATATGTTGTATACAACGAAAACAATTAAATAAGAACAGCTCGGGATCCTTTTTTCCTTTTTAAAGCAAGATTCTCGTATTAAGTCCCTTTGATAGTTAAGAATTATTACCAATATCGTCAAATCCACTATTTGTTGTCATTTCATGACTTTCCTTAGAGCTGGTCTCCAGAGTTTTGCTGGTGGTAGTTCGTTCTCCTATTAATGTTTAGTGACAAAAAACACGTCGTTTTACAATACGAAGTATTTTCCAATTTACAGAAACGCTAGCCACCCAAAAAAGTTTGCACATGAACCACACATGTACTCTATTTCTTGTTTGTGTCAGTAATCGTGGATTAATTTTCTTTTTACAGAGTACTATGCTCTATTTCAATTCGTAGCTCAAAGTTTGTATGCTCATACGCTCATTAAACGAGGAGCCCATGGACATTCTCGAAATAGTACAAACAGTGTACAGAGTGGACGAGATCTTGTCATGACGGGAAGTGGAGGGGAGTGGGGATCGAAAAATCTATTGTCTATGAAGGTACATCTTTCACCTCCTTTCCACAATAAGATTAAAATTAGAATTGCAATTAAGTGAAATAGAATCCAAAATCTTGGAGTATTATCAATAAGTAGATACAAAATGTAACAAAATAAATTACCAAATTAATTAAATGATTCATCTTTGAAATCATTCAAAAAGTATGAATTTACTATTAGAAAATGAGAATCAAATACAGAATGGTAATTTAAAAATAATTAGGTATCCACATTCAAACTAAGAAGCAAATACACAGTCATCAATGACTGGTAATAAGCAATAAACCACACAAGTTAAATTTAATTCTAGATTATCATTGAAACTAACAAACTAACAAGCAAACAGAAAAGTACAAAATAATATTTCACGTAAAAAGTGACGTTCTACCAAACTCTTCTTACTTTTACCAACAAATATTTCCTATCTTTAACCCGTACTACTTTTGTCACTCTACACATTGTTGATAGAGGTCAGGCTATACGATCCTGCATTAGCCAATGCATTGTAGCGACACGATTGCAATGACGATTTTTTTTTTTTTTTTTTTTCAGCCATCGAATGAAAAGAATTTGCTTCTTGTAGTTGTTATTCTTTCGATGAATTTTCGCAATTTGGCGGGCCCCTTTCAATTTTTTAGTGGCGTCCACCAGTGGCGTTGAATCATTGCAACTTTTTGTCTGGATTAAAAGGGCCTTCACTGGAATGTCTGGTTGTAACTTAGTACTGTGGGTTAACAGATCTTTTACAAAAACTTCAGGCTAAAGTATACTACGCCAGAAGGTTTCAATGATGTATGACACTGGTGGATACCATATACCTTTAACACAGTTTTGTATAGCGTTTGTGTCTGACTTGCTCTATATGCATATCTTCTTTATTTTATTTTCTTATCATTTCTTATGATGGTCAGAATAATCTTCTTTTTTAAGAGGTGTTCAGAAAAGCAAGAGTAAACCATCACTTATCAGCACAATAAGAAAGAGGCAAATTATGCAATGTACAAAAAGGATTATTTTTATTATTTTTTTTATATATTAACTGGAAAGCTTACTGGAAAGAGAAGCCAGATAGTGCATCGCCTCACATGTTTGGAAAGCCTGAACAAATGGGCAGCCATAAAATAAACCACAAATGCCAGATATTTAAGAATATCAGATAATATACAAAATGAAGGGCTCTTGATGGTGATTGATAATGATAATGACGATTTGTTTTCTTATATTTGTGTTGGCATTCTTCAAAAATTATGGAGGATTCTATGTTTCCCCCCCCCCCCCCCTCCTTCCCCGGTCCGGTTTTCCGCCCCTGCCATTAACGATGCATACTAAATGCATGAATGTGTTCAATTTTGCGAATAATGAGAATCAGCTACACACAATTAGCGGGATCAGAATAGATGAAATGAGGGAGCGTTATAATGTAACTTTACACTCTTATGTTTCTAAACTCATTTTAAATGTAAATACACAAACTCCGTCAAGCACTTATTTCACCTTTAAAAAAAATGATAAACACGAAGTAAACCTGTATGTGCTTTTCATAGAAAAGTAGAAGTATTGGAATGCTCACCTTCATTTTTAATAATAACCGATGTCTGAATGCGATTAAGAGTTGAGTTGCTAGCCACCTCGCACATTAGCACAATATCTTCACCATCTGCATATATCGGTGTAAAGGTTATTGTCCGTGTAGGCACAAGAAGACGTCTATCATGTACATCATATATATTTTGTTGAGGTTCAACAGAAGCATTTAACCCGTTTGGAAACACCCACTCCAAATTGACGGCTTGTTTCACCGATGTATTGGTTTTACAGACTAAAGTCTTGCTTTCCCCTTCTGCAACCGCGAGTGATCCTTGATTCTGTAGAATGGTATCGTCGGCCTTTTCGACCAGGAGCAACGCCTTCGGTGGAACTTGAAATTAATTTACAAAGAAGAAAAATGATGCAAATATGTCGACCTTAAAGGTACTATGTCCCATTTGCAGGCCCCAAAAATGAAAAAAGTCAAATTTCAACGGCATTTGAAAGACAATACTAATTTAGAACTTCCTTTAAAAAAAGGGGCTTGAAAATGTCTTTAAGTGGGAAAATAACGACTATTAGTTGTCGAATCGACTTAGGAGCTATAGAGCCAGTAAGTAATAGTCTGATTTTTCAGACCATTGTACCGAATGGTCGTACGTTTTATGCTGCGCAAAGATTCAATTAGTTTAATTTGGGCCATTACAAGAAGTGGGTTATTGATGTAGACAAAAGATTATGTACCCTTTACAGCTCATTTTATGTATGTTTTTACCAAAGATGAGAAAAGGCCAGTCAGTCACTCAATAGTGTCTGACAGTGAAGTCTAGCAAGTAAACGGGTTTCCATGCATAATTTGAATATTAGGACACTGCTAACGTTTAAATTTCACAGATAGGACATACATGACATATTCATAATTCCTGCAAAGTTCTACTGAAAATGATGTTAGCTGCAAAAGGGACATAGTATCTTTAAGAACAGTAAATGATAATTAAAAGATGCAATTAGATTACAGTGAAGTTTTTTTTAACTCCGAAATTCAAAAAAAAAAATGTGATAACCGAAAGAAATAGGTGAATAAATAAAATTCAACCCCTTCTCTTCTCATGCTGCTTAAATAATAATATCAATTTCATTGATAGTTTCTTGATGCGATCTATTCCATTTACAAAAGCCCAGCTGTAGTACAATTTTTTTATACAAAATATCATGCATTACTTTCTTTTTTAAGTCTGGGATTTCATATACGTTTTCATTTTTTTCCAGAAATTGCACGAATAGTTAATTTATGTTTCCATTGTTGTTACTCTAACCTTTCATTATTTTTTTTTTATCTTAAATGTATTTGAAGAGGACACACGGTGGTTAGGAAAAACGCTCTGGCTTCTGTATTTGTTAGTGTCTAAAAGTATTATATCAGTAATGTACAAAAAAGATTTACCATTAACTGTCAGGTTGATTGTACAAATCTGTGAGTCGGTTTCAAAAACCAAATCGACATCGTACTCATGTTCATGAATTAACGAAACGTTCCGAATAGTCACAGTGCTGCTGATAAACGTATTATTTGATTTGAGTGTGTGATTTGTTGTATTGTCATCACAGGAGTTATATACGTCGCAAAAGAATAATATCGTGCCATTCCTTTGCTTCCAAGTTATTCTCAATATTGAGTCGGTTGTGCTGGTCCCGAGGCACTTGAGATTCACGTCCTCCCCAGCAGTCGTTTCCATATTCTCGTAGATTCCATCTTTAATGCAAACACATCATATATTAAAGCCTAAAAGAAAACTGCTAGTTGCATTTCTTCGTTTTGGAATTGTTGTACTAATTTAAACAAGATCAAAGCACTTGTTAAGGACTTCAACATAATGGCATATGTAGCTGTTAATTGGGGGCAGGACTCCCTAACGGAAATCGGAAGGGGCGCAAAATACGCCAAAGAAATAATAACTAATGGAAGGGAAAGGAGATATTTCCAATAATCAGTTGTTGAACTACTTTGCAAACATTAGTATCATAAATTCCACAAGAGATTGATTTTTTATGGGGGGGGGGGGTTAAAATGTGGTTTAAATGAATGTACCGCTACTTGGTTACCAATCTCTGGTTTGGTATATTAGAAATGATTATCACATCATGAATAAGCGAGATTCAATATAATGTATTTTAGCAAGGTTATTAAAGGCAGTCATATATTGTAATAATTGTCGTAAAATACTAAACAAAATTAGAATTGAATAAGTCAAACAGGAGAGATTGTTGCGATATAATGTGGAGTTCATAAAACCAACATTGCATACTTCGGTATGTATAGAACAAATCAATAACTAATAATTAAAAAAAACATGTACACTGGGCATACTTACTAGCAGAACAAAATACGAATCCGATAAGAATGACAAATAACTGGCACATAGTTCTTCTTCAATTTTTAAACTCCGATTCCCAAACACACAAAGAAACGTGATTTCAATTGGGGAGGTAAACTGTTTGTCTAAAGGTATGTAAGACTTTAATGCGACCAAGTGGCATACGGTCATAATTATGCTTCCACAGTTGTAGAGTACGCAGATTATTGTTAACAAGTTGGCGCTCTCTCAACTCAAACACATACACATAATAGAATGTTACAGTACATATTTACCTTGCTTCTTTTCTGGAAATATATAATAATAATTGAACTTTAAGATTAAAACATGATGCCAATAAAATTTAATAATAAAATCGTCTAAAGGGTTAAATTGTACTTTGATGAAATACCAGTTTATATATACCATATTTAAACATACCCACTGTGGATTAAGGACCAATGATACGTGTTAACTTATGTTTTCTCTTTCGCATTTAGTGTGCTGCGCTCAGAGGAGCCCATCACCTATTTTCAATCCGTAGATCCCATATTCTAGTGTTTGAAACAAGATAATGAAAATAAAAATAAGGGGGCAAATGCTAGAACCAAGAAGACATATTTATGACGAGTCTTGAAACTTTATAGGGTATGCTAATGTTCCCTAGACGAAATGTTCATGGTCTATAGACACGTTTCCAGTGGCTCATGTTTTTTTAACGGTGCTCTTTTATGTAGGTTCCCATGGCTTCCTTGAGGAAGAAAAAATTAAAAACTTGTGAACAAAATATCTAACAACCCCTATACATTGATAAATGAATAGGTAAATAAAGACAGAAGTAAAGAAATAAACAGAACTAAACATATAATACTTTTTTGAAACAAGTATAGATGGGCTGGTCAACTAAAATTTGAGACAAAATAGAGCAAAATTAAGCGGGATACCGCTTAAAAATTCTTAAAAAACGGTATCATGTAGATTCATGACGTGAACGAAATAGGCATAACACGCAAATTATGAAATTTCTGACATGAGGCCTTTAACCGACATTTTCACTATAATGACGTCATCAAAATGAAAAATGGTGAATTTGAGCTTGTAGAAAATTGTCTTAGCTCCAACATATCGAAATTTTGAGAAAAAAAATCGATCAATATTTACAGAGATACAATCAATTTTCCATAAATATGCTGTCTTCATAATATGCAAATTCGTATTTTTAGTTCGAAGGCCATTATGATGATGTCAGAATATTTTTTAATAGCCAAATGAGACATTAATTCATATTTCCGACTCATTTTCTATCAAAATATGAAAACAAATTGGGGGTCCAGTTCCATCCCAAAGAGCTATAATGGAATTTGTATAGGCATGTTTTTGCCCATATATGCTATGTATTATTAGAGCTCGCTCTAGGACATTTATCTTGAATGGACGCTCATCTTGTTATTAATGGTCAGACATAAACATGGTATCAAATTGTTCGAAACAAATATAGAAATATCATTAAAGAAAAAAAAATGGCGATTCTACGTTGTGTAAAGGTGTTACGCGCGAAAACGCGCGCGCATGCGCGCGTGCGCGATTTTTTATAAAGTGCTTAAGATGGCCTGAAACGTATGCAAAATAAATTTGAGACGATTTTGAGCTTTTAAAAAATTTGTGCGCGCACGCGCGCGTTTTTTGACCTTAAATTGACCGGACAAATATTGACCTTGATCATGATAAATATGAATGAGATATTACTTTCCGTTATAAAGATATGATCAAGAGTTTATTTTCACAAAATGGCGCCAAGATGACGTCATCAGTCAAGGTCAAGGTTGAAAACGTTTTTGTGATTTCTCTATATGCCTATACATATGTGTGCCAAATTTCAAGTTTTTTTATTGATCCATTTTCAAGCTATCTTGCCAACAAAAAAGTGGTAAGAATTAAGAAAAATAAATAAATAATAATAAATAATAAATAATAATAAATGCAATTTTAACAAAAATATAAGGTGGTCTGTATTAGATACAGCCCACCTGATAAAGGCAATTTTAACAAAAATATAAGGTGGTCTGTATGATATGCAGCCCACCTGATAATAAGTAAATAAATTGATAAGTAATTAAATAAATACAGTTATAATCAAATGAAGAAAAAATAAGAAGTTTAACATATTATGTAATTGTAACACTTTTTAATAGTCCAAAAAAATAGATGCACATTCTTATACTGTTTACACAAAGCCATTTATACACAGAGATTGGCCAGCTTAGCTTCACTTCGTCACAACATGCCGCATATTATTTTGTGTTGTGCTTGCCTAACAAAGCAGTATTCGCCATACTGAGCCCACCTCAAACCGGATTAGCAAATCTCTCTTAATCAATGGGTTTGTTTTATTGCAAATAGCGCCAACTCGAGTTCATTTTAGTACATTTACATGTGTATCGCCTATGTTTGCGAGACAGACGTGTATAAATCACATAGTCAAAGGCAGTAAAATCAACAAATTTTAAGCTGCTCATATTATAAAAGAGAAATTTGGAATGGTCACATTGTCTCGTGAATATGTCATTTTGCTAACCCAAACATACAAGCATGATGGGCCTTAGTGCATTGTAGAGCTGATACATGATCTCTACTGCATGTCAACAGTGAAAATTTGCTTTGGCTTTGGCTGCATGGATTACCTTGTTAAGCCTTCAAAAAAAAAAAAAAAAAAATCTTTTTTGAGCCGGGCTTTTACACTTGAAAGTGCCCGATTCAAAATTCGTAAGACATATGTTTATTCCATCGACAAGGTGAGAGCTGCAATTTACTGCAGACTGGATATTTCAGTTTGATATGTTACATCAGAAGGACCTTTAATATTTGCCTCTAGGCCTACAGAAAAACTCTCGATATGTTACTTCATTGATATCACGGGTAAGTGCGATGTTGAGAGGATGCTTATCTCTGTGATGACTGTGTTGTTGAGCTCTTAACTTCCTTCTTCTGGGATGTTTTACTCTCTCCATAGTTTGTTGTACATTTAATACTCGGCTTAGATCCTGGCATCGGAGAATCACCTCATTTCATTTGAACAAAAATATGTTCCTTAAATTCTTCTCGATAGAGACTGCCATATTAATTGTATCAAATATTTTTTTGAAAACATAAAGTATTCGACTGCAAATCTTTTTTTTTTTTAGAATTATATTTATTTGATTTATTCCGAAATTCGTTTTTAAGAGGGAAAAAGAGTTGGTTCTCATGTTTTAACAATAATTTTCGACATATCATTCTAATACGAAAATAATTATTTCTGAATTCGTGCAAAGAAATAATTATCTAGATGATTTTAGAGAAGAAAAACAAGAATATTTATAAATATGTCTTTGATCATATCAAATTTAAAACGCCCTGTATAACGAGTACAAATTGTTATTATTAAACATTTATTTATACTCATTGAAAATGAAATAAGTAATTTGTTTAATATTAAAACATAAAAATCACACTCTATATCATTCCTCTGTAAACTGCAGAGTACAATGGATAGAATGGCAGTTAAAACAAAGACTACGAAAGATATTATGAAATGTTTAGATGAAAATGTTGATATGCGACACGGTCCTACGAAAACAAAAGTTCAGTCAAATGTTAAGTGAACTAGATTGGCATGATTGTATACAAATTGAAGATGCTAATAGTAATTACAACAGCTTCATTTCAGCAGGGAGGTGAAAGAAAGGAAGCGAAACTCTTGTAATTTATTCAAACGTATTCGCGAGTTCTAAAGCGTAACAATGAGATGTGTAACATTCCACTTGGCTTTGAAGTTCCATGCTCCGAACCACGCTTCTACTGCGGGGACTTTCGGAACTGAGCCAGGCACCAGTTTTATATTTATTACAAAATATTAAATTACCGGCAAAATTTCAGTGTAAATCAAAAACTTTATATGGGGATTGTATGGGGAATAGTGCATCAAACACATTTTCAAATTTAGTACTCCGTCCTTCCTATAATTTGTGTGCCAGAGTTGGTAAAAGAGAAATTACATCCTGACAAAAACTCAATATTTTAGGATAATGCGCTTATTTGTGCATGTATTAACTCTTATCATGCCACAGGGCTAATCCCTATTGTGCCAAGCCCCAAGTCCCTCCGTGCCAAGTTTATGTAGAGATAATCTGATTAACACGAAAGGTTCTCTGAATAGCGAGTGCAAAACACACAGCACAGTCCAATGAGCATGGACAATAACTGCTATTTACGAAAGCGTGCTTGCACGCACAAGGCGCTGAAGCAAAGTCTTTTTCGCATGTACAAAGCACTATAACGGCAGCGTGCATGCAGCCCCATGGCATGCTATGAGTTAATGTCCCGTTATTTAATCAATGATTTACAATCTTCAATAACATTAACTTTGCTAACGCGTGTTTTCGCGTTTTTTTTTTGTTGTTGTTGTATTTTTTAAGTTAAAAAAGGATGAATTTACGCAAGTTTGTGTTCACTTGTTTTACTCTTTACACATTGAACGATTGATGAGAAATCATTGAAAGGGACAGCGAACAGTTGCTGTTATACCATTTTCTGATGTAGGAATTTTAAATCCTGGAATTTCATGCGCTCTTTTATCTCGCCACCTGGTCAACAGTTGCAGATTAGCGCATAACTAAGGAGAGCGGCTTGATTCCAGTCCTGTTCTACCACGTCCCTGATTTCAGTGTTGATGACTTTAAACAAAGAATGTTTTCCTTTTACCACCATACGCCAAAAAGAACACTTAAAAATAATCATGGTATACTACTTACCTTTAAGAAAATTATAATAAAAGACTTAGGCTTTATAGAATATACTTAAAGAAACCTATTAATGAAAATAAAAACCGATACGATTCATATAGAAATATTGTTACTAGGGCAATCCGCAAAGCAAAGACAAATTAATATATTCACAGATTTAAAAATGTGAATGGTAACATGTCAGGGACATGGAAAGTGATAAAATAACCTATTGAGAAAGAAAAACAAAGCAAAAATTCCTGAATTCAGAGAGGATGGTGAGACCATTGATGATGAAGCTGTTGCAGAAGGTTTCAATTTTTACTTTGTTCATATAGCGCCAAGAATGCTCAGTGAAGTAAACAATGTAGCCCAGTCTACTTGTTTCCCGACTGCTCATATTGTAAACAAATCGCATTCTTTTTTCTGTAAACCCAGGAAGCTGTAATGAATGGAGATACCGTCTCGAAAGAATTTCCCGAGGAAAAGATATTCAAGATTAACTCGGCTTAACAAAAGAAATGTAACCCTCTCCAGCCATCAAATCCATCAACAGCTGTCCTTGTCAATGCACAGTCCCCCTCTAGTATTCCAAATATTACGAAATGTTACGCAACGCCGTCTGCTTCCCGAAGTCAGGGATAATAGCAATCGAGCTTTGAAGACATGCGTGACACCGCAAAATTAGGTCATGTTTAGTAAAGATGTATTTGGCTATAACATATAGAATACAGAAGTCCCGACACATGACCAATTTAACTTAATATTGGTTATCAAATGTTGTTTTTCGTGCTCGGATAGCTCTTCTGAAGACAAAACCATTTCAACCAGCAAAATCGACCAAGGAAATCGTGAGTTGGAGCGAATGTAAGGTTTTCATCATCATGATTTTCCTCATCTAATTATTGACATTTTCCGAAATTTTCCGAAATTTGTATATAGCTAGGAAGGTAGTCCAAGGTTTATCTTTCTAAAGAAGTAAATGAAAATGTGTTATATGTTTGCGCAATTGCTGGACGATGGCTGAAGTTGTCAATTCATCACCACTTTTCACTCCAAGTAGGCCGACAACGCATAAGCCACCGTGCTGGCTGGCCTGTGCTGTGGGTGGAACGGGACGGAGAGGCTGTTCACACCGCAATGAGATAGCGCGGTTTATCGTAGCACCCCCTTTTTTCTAGCGCGCGCTAGACCGCGCTATCTCTCGTGGACCACCCCCAAGAGGTGCTCCAGTGGCACGCCGTTTTGGCTCGCCGTGGCTCGCTGTTGGGCGGACCGAAACGACGTGTACCTTCCAAATCGCAGAGATAGCGAGCCAAAACGGCGTGCCACTGGAGCACCTCTTGGGGGTGGTGCACAAGAGATAGCGCGGTCTAGCGCGCGCTAGAAAAAAGGAAGTGCTACGATAGACCGCGCTATCTCATTGCGTTGTGAACAGCCTCCTAGAGGCTGTTCACACCGGCAGAGATAGCGCGCGCTAGACCGCTCTATCTCTGCGGTGTGGAAGGTGCAACGTCGCTTCGGTCCGCCCAACAGCGAGCCACGGCGAGCCAAAACGGCGTGCCACTGGAGCACCTCTTGGGGGTGGTCCACGAGAGATAGCGCGGTCTAGCGCGCGCTAGAAAAAAGGGGGTGCTACGATAGACCGCGCTATCTCATTGCGGTGTGAACAGCCTCCTAGAGGCTGTTCACACCGGCAGAGATAGCGCGGTCTAGCGCGCGCTAGACCGCGCTATCTCTGCGGTGTGGAAGGTACAACGTCGTTTTGGTCCGCCCAACAGCGAGCCACGGCGAGCCACGTCGAGCCAACACTGGAGCACCTCTTGGGGGTGGTCCACGAGAGATAGCGCGGTCTAGCGTGCTCTAGACCGCGCTATCTCTGCCGGTGTGAACCCCCGGCCCCCCCACTCAGTGTTATTTAGGGTACGCATATGCGTGTTCCAACCGACCCCCCCTTTTCAGCAAAAGTCCGGTGTGTAAAGTCAATACGGCTCGACCTTTTTCTTTTGTATACGAGCCTTTTTCCGCACCCCCCCTTTTCAGCAAAAGTCCGGTGTGTAAAGTCAATACGGCTCGACCTTTTTCTTTTGTTACGAAAAGGACATTTTGGCAACACGCATGCGGTCATTTTGAAACCTGAGTGGGGGGGCCGGGTGTGAACCCGAGCTACGATAGCACGCCGGATTTCATCGTTCTACACGCGGGGAATTTTATACTCATTCTATTTTGGTGCGATCTGAATCTGAATCGGTACAATAGGCCATTTTCGTAATGTAACCAAATTAATGCATAAGTGTTTGTGAGGTGCCTCAATACAAATTATTTCATTCACCTGATAGGAGTAATAGTATTTCAATAGTCAGAATGCAACTGCATATATTAAGTGTTGCTATATAGGTAGGTCAAGCCAAAATGCTTGTCCAACCTGACAACAATTAATGCATGCAGTTTGGATTCTGTCTATTGAAATACTATTATTCTTATCAGGTGAATGAAATAATTTGTATTGAGGCACTTCACAAAGACGTATTCATTAAATTTGGTTACATTACGAAAATGGCCTTTTCAACACTCCTAGTTCGTAATAGCGCGCGAAATCTTTGACCGCTCTGACCTCTTGACGTCACGCGTCATGACAACAGGACCTCTCAAAAAAGGGGGTGCTACGATAGACCGCGCTATCTCACTGCGGTGTGGATCCGGCGAATGCCAATGGGCGGACCGTGGGTCGCGCTACGATAGCGCGATCCACGGTCCGCCCACGGTCCCCCCTTGCGGTGTGAACACGCCCCTAGAGCCACTAGGGAGCTGTATGGTCTCGGAGAGAGATTAAGGGAATTACGGTACGGGGAACAAAAGACGCGCGGTGCCACGGATGGCTTCAAAGGGGCCTCTTGGACGGGATCTCCATTCATTACACACTATGAACATGACAGACAATGAAAGCGGACAAAATATACAGTTCCTCATGTAGACAAAGGGACATCCCTTCACTGCTATTATGTAAAAATGTGTAGAACAGGTGTCACATGCATATTCACCTGTTCTACACATTTTACATAATAGCAGTGAAGGGATGTTCCTTTGTCTACCTGAGGAACTGTATATTTTGTCCGCTTTCATTGTCTGTCATGTTCATAGTGACAGCTTCCTGGTAAACCTATACATGAAAGTGAAGTTATAAATATTGTACACAAAATGAAAATTGATACAAGTCCAGGATACGATGAGATTCATATATCTGTAATTTTTGAAAATTATGCACTTGATAAGTAAACCCTACGTGCAATATTTAATGTTTCTTTTAACAAGGGAATATTTCCTGATAACTTAAAAGTTTTAAAGGTTATTCCAATATTTAGGAAGGGTCAATCTAACCTGTATTCAAATTATCGGCCCATTTCTCTCCTTATATTTTCAAAGATTCTTGAGAAATACATGTACAATCAACTTGTCATTTTCATTGAAAGATTTCAGTTGCTTTTCAGTAATCAATTTGGCTTCAGGTCTAAACACTTAACCTCTTCTGCTCTCATTGAATGTATTAATACCATCACAAGAGCTATGGGTGCTATTGATATATCTATCGGTGTGTTTTGGACCTTTCAAAGGCCTTTGATTGTTTAAATCATGAAATATTATTAGACAAACTATTTTGTTTAGGCATCAGGGGTATCCCTTTGAAGTGGTTTCAGAGCTATTTAGATGACTGAGAACAATTCACTGTTTACAATAAAAACCAATCTGATATGCAGAATCAATTCATGCGGAATTCCGCAAGGGTCCTTTATAGGCCCTCTACTTTTTCTAATACGTATAAATGATATTCATAAATGTTCTTCCAAACTCAGTTGTCCTCTTTGCAGATGACACTACAATTTGTTTATCAATTAAAGATGAAGAAACCCTTATTCCAACTCTAAACCACGAACTAGAACATGTCGCCTATTGGCTCAAAGTTTAACAAGCTATTACTCAATGCAAACATAACTCATATGATGATATCACCAAAGAAATATTGATATTTCCAAGTATAAGGCTGTGAAATCACAATAGTATTTAACACAACCTTTTCTAGGAATTAAAATTGATGACAAATTACGTTGGCATGATCATGTAAATTGCATATGTACTACAACTTCTTCACGAAATATTGGTGAAACGAACAAACTAAACTATCTGCCTAGAAATATTTTGTTATCTCTACTACACACTCGTTTACCCTTTTCTTATATATTGCAATATTGTCTGGGCCTCAGCTTCTCAAGAAAAAATGTTGAGACTATATAGATTGCCAAAAAGAGCAGTGAGGATAATTTGTAAAATTTGTAAAATTTCCAAAATACAAAAAACACGCAACAACACGCATTATAAAACTTAAAGTTATCGAAAATTGTAAATCATGGATTACATAACGGGACATTAAAACATGCACAAATTACCGCATTATCCTACAATATTGAGTTTTTGTCAGGATCTAATTTTTCTTTTACCAACTCTGGCACACAAATTATAGAAAGAGCGGAGTCCTAAATATGAAAAATTGTTTGATGCACTATTCCCAATACAATCCCCATATAAAGTTATAATTTACACTAACATCTTGCCGGTAATTTAATATTTTGTAGTAAATGTGAAACTGGTGCTTGGCCTCCAAAAATCCCCGCAGTGGAAGCGCGGCTCGGAGCATGGAACTTCAAAGCCAAGTGGAATGTTACAGATCCTATTGTTACGCTTTAGAACTCACGAATGCGTTGGAATAAATTACTAGAGTTTCAACTCCTTTCTTTCACCTCCATGCACAGAATAATACATCTGCACTCGCTCAGCCACCCAAACTAACATAATTTGACATTTGGAACTGTTAGATTGCACTCGACGATATACATGTACATGCATGCAGGAAGTAACACTATGAACATGGAAGAAGGTCTACTGAATGCGAAATTTGCCTCACTCTTTGTTCACCCTAGAATCACAATATTTAAAGGTAAAGACCAGTATTGGAAACGCCCCAATTTCAAAAAATGAAATGGAAGCTCTCATTACCAATCATGTGAAAGAATGTGTTTTGACTAATACATGATGATAACAAATTTGCCGGGAAACCTCCTACTAATTCATATACTTGGTAAATTTGTTTCTCTCATGGACTGTGAGAGATATAGGGTAGTCCCATATACATTTTTCTATGTATAGTGTATAGCTTGTAACTTTACGAAGAATGGGCCAAATTTCTTATCATTTTGATGATTCCAGAACCTTGCAGATGCTAGATGCTAGATGATCAACCTTTTCTGATCGATTCCACAACGTTTCTTTCACAATGCAATCGCATGACCATAACTGGTCTTTACCTTTAAAGACGTTCAATTTGAAACACGTTCCTGTTCAAGCGATTTTTTCATCGCTTGTAAAAATAAACGTGTTTAAAAACACAAACATGAAGTGCTGTAAAAGATGCGTTTTGTATCAGGATTCTGCAGAATCACGGTCGCTAAAATTTGATTGAACGAACGGAGTTCTCAATCATGATTCTATGGCGTCATTTTCGTGTCCTGTTCCGGTTTGGGCAAAAATCGCGCGCCTGCTTTTCATGCAATTTGCATTCACTATACCATCATTTTCTCCTTTGTTATTCTTTGTTTCTTCCTTCAATCACCTTTCTTATGTTATTCTTTGTTTTTATAATTCTATCACTTTATCTTATGTTATTCTTTGTTTTAATCATTCTATCATTTTCTCTTTCTATCTTTCCTCATGTTATTCTTTGATTCTTCCTTCTATCACTTTCTCTTATGTTATTCTTTGTTTTAATCATTCTATCACTTTCTCTATCTGTCTTTCCTTGTGTTATTCTTTGTTTCTTCCTTCTATCACCTTATATTATGTTATTCTTTGTTTTCATCATTCTATCACGATCTCTTTATGTCCTTCCTTATGTTATTCTTTCTTTCATCCTTACATCACATTCTCTTTTTGTCTTTCATTATGTTATTCTTTGTTTCTACCTTATATCCCCTCCCCTTATGTTATTCTTTGTTTTCATCATTCTATCACTTTCTCTTTCTGTCCTTCCTTAAGTTATTCTTTGTTCCTTCCTTATATCATATTCACTTTCTCGTATTGTATTCTTTGTTTTAATCATTCTATCGACTTTCTCTCTCTGTCTTTCCTTATGTTATTCTTTGTTTCTTCCTTCTATCACCTTCTCTTTTTGTCTTTCGTTACGTTATTCTTTGTTTCTACCTTATATCCCCTTCCCTTATGTTATTCTTTGTTTTCATCATTATATCACTTTGTCTTATGTTATTCTTTGTTTTAATCATTCTATCACTTTCTCTTTGTTTCTTTCCTTATGTTATTCTTTGTTTCTTCCTTCTATCACCTTCTCTTATGTTTTTCTTGTTTGTAATCATTCTATCACTTTTTCTTTTTGTCCTTCCTTCTGTTATTCTTTGTTCCTTCCTTATATCATCTTCACTTTCTCTTATGTTATTCTTTGTTTTAATCATTCTATCGACTTTCTCTTTCTGTCTTTTCTTATGTTATTCTTTGTTTCTTCCTTCTATCACCTTCTCATTCTTTGTTTTATTATTGCGATCTATGCTCAAAACAGCAGTCGACAGTCGGCCGTAAACAATTCCAGAAAGCTTTACTTCCTAGGTCAAACCGCGCAGTGTGATGCGCAGTGGCTGGGCTCGAAATGAGCTAGAATCAGCGTTAATGGAAAATCGCTTGAACGCTTTCCCGCAGTGACCTTGTTTTGTAACAGCGTTTTGATTTGCGATTCATGTTTGTGATTATAGCTTCGAAAAATCGCTCGAATGCTTTTATAGTCTTTGTTAGTCAAAAAAAAAAAATTACACCTAGAAAATTGAATTTTAAAAATCATCTATGAACAGTAAATTATTATACATGTTATGGAGGAGCGTTTTATTCCAAATCTTTTGGTATCATTTTTATGTGGTATGTGTTCTCGCTTGGATTATCATGTGGCATTGTTAGCGAGAGTGCAAAAATTGACTTGCTTAAGTGATGCCTACAGTATGTGATATGTTGGGATTAAAGTGAGAGAATTGAATGTATCAAATGAAATGCATTGCATATGCTTTTTCAAGAACCAAGGTCACACACACACACACACATATACGCGCGCGCACCCACAAATGCTCGTAGATATTTGATATTCGATATTAAAAAGAATACCACAGATGATATCACCAACATAATGAGAACTCTCGAATTGGCATTGATTCAGTCATTTGTTTTCAACAGTAGCTCTCCTTCTAAAGAAAAAAAATGACTAAACCCACATTGTTCATTTACGTGCCAGATTGTTTCATCGATCATATCTACACATACAACATTCATATTGCTCCGATTGTCTCATTTTCGCTCGCGTGAACATTGCCAGCACAAACCACTGACCTCTACCTCCTGAACGGATCATCGCACATTCCCATTCACTATACATTACGTACTATAAAGGCTGTATTGTCTGACCGTTCATGAATATTCATATTTTTGCTAAACTCGGCAAAATGTTTGCTTTTACTAAATGGAAAAATTACGGTGGGGGGTTGGATGAAATGGACATAATGAAATAGGCAGAAGTGATCTATGATAATTCATGCTTTTTATGTTTCGTGTGCTCGACCTATAATCTTCAAATCGCTTGGTAAATTGAGTCCAAAGTTAGACTTGTTTCACATGTGTATTATAGGCAATGACGAGCTTGCAACCTATTTTGAAAAATTACGGTGGGTGAACTTTCAAAAGTCAATGAGACATGAGGGCTCCAATGAAAGAGCTAGTGGAAACGTACGTCGGGGTGGATGTGCTTTTCGTTTAAACAAAAAATAAATTTTTAACGATTTTTAAAAAAAACGTCCATAGGCTAACATGTTAGGCTGCTGACTCTGATTATGCTCTGACGATAGGGGGCGTTGTGAAATGAGACTAACCGGAGCCATATGATCTCTATCGCCGTACAAACAGTGCAATATTTGTTCATGATAACACATATCCTGTATTGATTTGTATTACCTACTTCACACAACTGGAATGTTCAGTACAAAGGAACTTGCAGTGTTTACAGTTAGCACTCTCGTCCATTTGGCACAATAACAACTAATATGTCAATGGATATAAAAAATATATAACATATTAAAACAGATAGGATGGTAAGAAGTCAAGTATTTGTGCATGTTGTGGGGTGACATGTCCGTCCATCTTCGTCATTAGTAAAATATGTCACTACATGTACATTTGCTTTAAACCGTTTACTATTAAGTAAATCTAAGCCCGGTTATGTTCATTATCATATAAATATGTACAACAGACCTTTGGTAAAACAAAATGTATGTTGTTTAACAGTGACATAAATATTTACTTTAAAACATGCTTTAATACATGAAATAAAGACTACAAACTTTTGAACTTATTTCGCAATGTCTGCTATTGTCACACTCATCCATGTAACATATTAAAAGCTAGGTCCATGCACAATAAAATATATAATATACAAAACAGTAACATGGCAAATGTGCTGAAAGCCTTTTGTCTTTTACTACATGTACATATAAACAAGTCAGCTTCCCATAATGCATAAATGTATAATACAGAATATAACATATTTCCAAAAGATTTATCCCAACATCCTGTATACATGTTTATAGTCACGAAATTCTTAAGAATGTTTTGAATGCAAATCAACTTAGTTTCATTTGAGTTCAGTAAGTAAGGTAGATTCAGGGTAGAGGTAGTCAAGATCAAATTGTAACATGATGAATTTTAAAGAGTAATATTTAAAAGCAGGCACACATTCACTGTTCTCACTGTCTGATTCAAAATGTAAGTTAAGTAGAGAAGATGTTGAACTAATATTTTCACAAGTATTACAACTAAAACCTGGACCACCAAGATTATTAGATTCCTTACAACTACACTGGTTATCCCTGCACTGAATTTTAGAGCATAAACACATTGGCTATGAATATATCTGAATAATACTTCAAAGAGGTTCTAGGACAACTAACCCTGGGCAATCACCCCCCGGAAAATTACCCCCCGGAAAACTACCCCCAACGGACAATTACCCCTTGGAATATTACCCCCTGGAATATTACCCCCCGGAGAATCACCCCCCGAGGACAACTACCCCCCAAGGACAATTACCCCCCGGAAAATTACCCCCCGGAGAATTACCCCCCGAGGACAATAACCCCCGAGGACAATTACCCCCTAGGATAATTACCCCCGAGGACAATTACCCCCCCCCCCCCCCCGAGGACAATTACTCCCGAGGACAATCACCCCCGAGGACAATTACCCCCCGAGGACAACTACCCCCGATGATAATTACCCACCGAGGACGATTCCCCCGATGACATTTACCCCCCGAGGACAACTGCCCCCGTGGACAATCAGGATTCAATAGCAAAAGACGATCTGACACATTGAGAGATGGCTACGAGCCCTTAAGATCCCCTGCATGAACCCATATTCTTTCAAATACTATAGCACGTTGTCTTCCTCATTACTACACATTTCCCTTTTATTATGATTTATGCAACGCCAGTGCGGTTGCTAATTTCCACGAAGGATGTACGTTTGAAGGATGTAGGAAATTGTCCAGCGCTTTTCAAAATGCATAGAAATACATTTCTCTGGAGCAGCTTTATTTAAATTTTTGTTAGTCACGGTACCCTCTTAAGAAATGAAAAGTTTCTCCCAAATCCCAAAGTCTTTACAGACCATTAGTTTTGCATGACTCTGACTCTCGTCAAGTGCTATGCACACACGTATGGGCACATTTAAGAATAAAAAGGAGAAGACATTTTCAAACTGGTAAAAGATTAGTTTGTAATTCACACACTAGAAACTTTTTAAAGTACTGTATACGGGCACCTTGCCGCGAATGTACATAAATAAAAAGTGATATATTCGGTCATGACCTTGATACACGAATATGAGAATATTCGGGCCTCTCGTAGCCCTAATTTGCCTTGCTGTCAAAATATTGTCAGCGAGCGAAAAAGGAAGACACTTTAGTATCTTCAAATTTATATTTTCTCAACCGTTTCTAGTATTTGATTTTTTTACAAAATCAACGTTCTCCAAATCATTCTCTTGCGGCACGCCGGTTGAAAAACGATGTGCTGGAGTTACAAAATCAAATGAGATGAATTACCAGAAAGCGGATATTTATTTTCTTTTGACATGGCACCGTACATATAACTTGAAGACAATTTCTATTTCAAAATAATTTAACGTACACGAAAACATATTATACTTCAGCATGACAACCGTCACGGTGTTCTAAATTCCTCGGGGGTGATTATCATTGGGGGTAGTTGTCCTCCGGGGGTTATTGTCCTCGAGGGTAATAATAATAATAATAATAATAACGTTTTATTTACTCAGGGTAGCCACTTCAGTTATGAAATTGCTCTTCCAGCGGGCCCTGCATAACATAATATGTTATTACTACCCTTCTCCAATCTAATATGCTGAGCGCCTAGCTAGAAGGCAGAAGGTCCCATTGTTATAAGTCTTTGGTATGACTCGGTCGGGGTTCGATCCCACGACCTCCCGTTCATGAGGCGGGCGCTCTAACCACTAAGAAACCATGCCCAGTAGTGTCCATGGGGCTAATTGTCCTCGGGGGGGGGGGGTAATTGTCCTTGGGGGGTAATTGTCCTCGGGAGGTAGTTGTCCTCGGGGGGGAATTGTCCTCGGGGGGTAATTGTCCTCGGGCGTAATTGTCCCCGGGGGGTTGTTGTCCTCGGGGGGTCATTCTCCGGGGGGTCATTTTCCGGGGAGTAATCGTCCTACGGGGGTAGTTTTCCGGGGGGTAATTTTCCGGGAGGTGATTGCCCAGGGGGTAATTGTCCTGATACGCTTCAAAGAACTTCAGCACATAATAGCTAATAATAAGCTGGAAAACTTTATCAACATATAAGAGATAAATCTTGGCTTCTGTAGAAGCCCGTCGTCACATACTTAACAACTCGCTCGGCTTCTGTAGCAGCCCGTCGTCTCCAAAGTTCATTACTGCAAAATTGAAACTTTGATTCGACAAGGTTATCAAAATTCAATGCTTGGAAACATTCGAAGTAATGATTGTTATAAATTACAAAAAGCTTAAATACAGCCCCGGCATAGCACCTGAAGAGCTCTGCGAACGCTGCTGCTGTGAGATCACAGGATGGACATGATTTGCACAAGCAGACGATGTCCCATGACATCTCACACATTTTCAGTGCCTGTTTTTTCATCTTCTCTTGAGTTCTTTCTCTAATACCCCATTCACAGTGGTTTTGAAATTTGTAGCGGCGTTGTAGCGGAGCGGCGACACCGCCATAACACCGCTACAAATGCATTCACAGTAGAAAAGTTATCCCGCTGCAGCAGCGGGATAAATATCATGTACCCATTCACGCTGCAGCGGGTGATTTGTATTACCTCCGTAACAAACACGTGTATGCATGGCTCATGACCCGCGAGTGACCCCGATATGACCGGAAATACTTCAGCGCGGGGTTTTCGATTGCTTGAAATTGCGCGCGCTAGCTGTACTTTACACACTCTTCCTCATGTAGCTAGCTCGATCATGTTACTTTTTAAAAAACTAGCATTTTTATTGCTTCCAGTCAGAATGTTTTAATTTTTTGAAGTGTGAAATATTTTTATTTTGATAATTATAATATCTACATAATAATAAAATCAATTTGAATCCACTGGTTATTTTATTTCTATTTCACTTTATGTTCCCCATTGCTGGAGAACAGAGGTCAGTGATAGGTAAGTAAACAAATCACACGTGTTTGTCGCGGTGTTATAGCGGCGAGCCTTCACACTGAGTAAACACCGCGACAGCAGCGGGACTGTCCCGCTGCTGTAGCTAGGCGTGCCTAGCGATAGTTTGTGTCGGCGTTATCGCTAGGCGGTGTTATCCCGCGATAGTTTATAACGGGTCCGAGCCTTCACACTGAAGACAACACCGCGACAGCAGCGGGACAGTCCCGCTGCTGTCGCGGTGTTTGAGGCCACTGTGAATGGGGTATTACTTCACTACCGTCAGGCTAAATGTAGAATATATTGCCTCACTCTAAACCCCGCGCATTGTTTTATTTTGATGAAAAATGCAGCGATACAAAAATAAAGGAATCTGTCGCTTGTAAACACAAAAAATGCCATTTTATATTCAGCTAAACACACCGCGGTATGTTCGGCGTTTCAAGAGGGAACAAATGCCGTCCTTGATATCTTTCCGGGGGTTTTTCAATTTGAAAGTCTGGTTTCTTTGATTGTTAATTAACCCCTATCCTGTGTATTTACAAATAAAAGATTTTATTTATCAGAATCGGTTTCATATCCCCTTTTGAATGGTTTGAAATGCCATCACATTTAAATACACTAAACTCATTATAATTTGAGAAATAATAGCTTTGCACGTATGTTTATTCTGTATGGGATGTCGTCTGCGTGGGCAGTATTGGTCTATTTTGTGACGTCATTAAAACATCGTTATTTTTCTGGCGAATCTCTCGTATATACGAGATGCTATGGAGGTGGATGTATTTGTACTTTTATAAATCACCCGATATGTAGTTGACCTAAAGCTTGTACGATGGCCATCTGTTAGCTCACCAGTTTATAGTGATACATTAGTTGACATATTTGTGGATTTCTTTGAATTTCCACTTTAACCTTATTCATATTTTCTTCTGTGTCCCATTAGATATCAACCACTCCTTTTTCATCACAAATGTATCCATACGTAGTTATACCAGGATAATCAAACTGTGAATACAATTTTCCTTCATATAGAGCTGACCCAGCTTGTTCTAAGCCAGTCAAACTCGACAGCACAGGTACATGGTAAGAGTTGATCCTCATATTTTCCTTTCCATGATGCCTTGTGTATAATTTGTAATGTTTTTAGATGGTGCTTTTTTACAGACACTATGCCAATACTATCAAACAAATTAATTGGCGAGTCATATCTATTCCAACATGATTGATTTGCATTATAGTAGACACACATGATAAGTCTGTAAAAGAAAGCAACCTCATGTCTGAATAGACCAGTTCGTAGTTTAGCACATGGGTCATATGACCACAAATATCCACATATCCACATATCTTTTAAACATAGATAAATAAATAAATAAATTTATGGTGCGATTCTAAGTTTTTAATACTCAATGAAAAAAAAAAAATGAAATTGTATTCGATCATAGGAAAAGGCAAAATGTTGCTATAAGTACAGTTATCCTCCAAAATTCAGTCATTGAAATTGTTCCGAAATATAAAAAAACTCTGCTACACCGCAGTCTTTGAGAGTACCATCCTATATGGCTGCCTCTCTTGGTGTTGTAGTTTAAGGAAATGTGACCAAACAAAAATTCAAAGGTTGTTGAACCAAGCAGGTAAAATAGTTGGTTAAAATGTCAGTCCAGATCGATGATACATGCTCTGTCCGTGTTCTTAAGAAAGTTGAGAATATTATGAAGGACCCCCTCATCCATGTTTCTACTGGATGAGATCAGGCAAACGATCAGTCTGCAAAGTGTAGGACAAATCGTTATTTGAATTATTTCATTCCATTTGCAATTAGAGCCTTTAACAACACACGTTAACTTAAATTGGTGTCAATCAATATAGTTCACCTGAAATTTTGACCTTAGAATTATTATGTCTAAAGAGCTGGGCTTTTAAATGCAATTAAACTCTGACTATCCATACTCGTTGACATGTGCTGTGTTGCTAAGTTCGTAGTCCTGTAAGCGTAAGAGTAAACAAACAAACAAATTGCATGTAATAGTATTCATATATTCATCACCAACATGTAACTTTTGTTATTATGCGCAAGGAGACGCCTCTTTTCAATGGACCAGTTTCGTAATGTGTTCGAGTTGGGTGCATGGGTCCGCGTGGAGTACCGGGATGCGTGTGGTTCCGCTCGCCTGTTAGGAGTAATTGCGTTTCGGTGGGCGGGGTGTGGGTTGCGCACAAGTCTTGTTGCTAGGTTGGGCAAACATTAAACCTTGCCCAGCCTGGTTGTGGATGGTGTGTGCAATTCGAGCTCTGTCTATCGGGGTGCGGTTGCTCTTGGCAGGTGGGTGGAATCGCTCGCGTTCGGCCGTCTCGCGGGGACCTGTGCATTCTGTTTGGATACGTTCCGAAACTGATCGTTTGTATCTCCTTGACATGCATTAATGATTGACTGGAAACCTGTGCTCACTATGTGCAATATCCATGTCTTCAATATTTCTGTGTCTTTGTATTATTATCATTAAAATGATGAGTTCCCACTGCAGGATGTATGTACGAAGAAAATAGAGCAAAATTATTGAATGTAACTATTTTTACTTGGAATAGCTCACACATCTATCATCACTTTTTAAGTACAGCCAGTGTATGTATATATTATGAACTATGTGCAATTATCTCTGCATTCGGGTTTGCCCGTACTGTGGGTTGGGATTCCTTCTCGATCCTTCCCTTCCACCTCCCCCCCCCCCCCCCCCCCCTCTCTCTTTCTCTCTCTCTACTCTCTCTTTCTCTCTCTCTCTCTCTCTTTCTTTTCTCTTTGTTTGTCTCTCTCTCTTTTATTTTCTCTCTTATATCTTCCTCTTCCTCTCTCTCTATCTTCGTCTCTCGTTATTTCTCACTGTCTCTGTCTATATGTCCCCCCCCCCCCCTCCCTCTCTCTCTCTCTCTCTCCTTATGTCGTTCCGGCTAGGGATGGTTTTCTGGGGATGGGGGTGCAAGGGATCGGGGTATTGTGTACTAAAGCTATGTTGAAAATCTTGGGGCCTTTTTACTAAGTATATTTGTGCCTTGTGTCGATGCCATGTTATGTTTTTTTTCCAATTTCTAATCGATTTTGAATGTAATTATTTCCTATTTCAATGTCATGCTTTTGATGTCTTTTTATACATGATTTTAATGTTAACGCAATATGTAAAATCCCAAAATGATTATCCATGTTATTATTGGACGAAATAAAATTGAATTGAATTGAATAATCACAGCTGAAGTCATGGAAGTGATTCTTTGTTTGCCCTCTTGAAAGGATTACTTCCACCTGTGTTCAATAGAATGCATCACAGGTGCATGCATGAATAATGATTACATAGCTTTCGTGTTTTACAATTTTGTTCAAGTGACCTTTATCTGCGCATGCGCAGATCAATCCGCGCAAGCTCAGATGGTATATACGACCTGGTATATTAACGTTCAAGGTGATTTGGGATAAATAACCAGGAGCATGCTTGCTCTTTCTTCCAGAGATACAAATCTGTATATTGATAAAAAAAAATAAAAAAAACATTTTTACCAAGGTGTGCAAAAAAGACATAAAATCACAACCACTACAAATATATAGTACTTGTAAACATTTACAAACACCAAACCGCTACCAATTAAAGGAGCAAGAGCATAGTCCTCGATAGATATAGACTGTAAATCCTTCAAATTTATACATTTGTCATCACCTGCTCTGGCACTGTCTTGGATAGTTGCATGTGTATCTTCATACTACAATGGCAATCTATAATGCAAATATTTATGTCCCCAAGCATATAAGTACAGCTTGATACCAGGTGTCATTAAAGCTTTGGTCACAACCCACCGTGCGTGTTTTTAGTCCGCACGGTTTTTGGGGAGGCCACGGCCGCCACGTTTTTTCTGAAAATGTAGGGAGGAAGTGACAAAGGCAAGGAGGGAGTACCGGGCAGCGATTATTTTTTCCGTACCACTAGCGCGTCACATCGTCTAATTTTATTCCGCAGAGAATTGGTAGAGACCACTCTCGAAACCGTGCGAACCGTCTCACTGAACTGTACTACTCTGTCTGTGTGTGTTGAGTGTGTGAGGAAAGGGTACACTGTACGTGTGTTATTTGTGCTTTTTGTCGGCGTCACGTGACACTGTCCATGTGACTGTGTAAATGTGGTCGCCCCCTTGATAGCAGACGACATTGCAAATGTTTATTTACAGACTCTTTGTAGGTTTGTTCACTTTGTTATGGGCTACTCAGAGGTCCGATTTTAGTAATCTATATATCAATATCTATATATCATGACACTAGTACAATATTGTAGAAGAAAACCGATAGCTTTCGTTTCATTTACTTTAGGCCTCCTCCCCCTATTTCTTTA